>CAJNOQ010002514.1:0-23974 GCA_905250885.1 Didymodactylos carnosus | reverse complement strand
GTCCATGTTTGACACAAACAAGAAAGAATTAGCAAAAAATTGTAAAATTGTGATGGGCAGTATCGTAAGAGTATGGTAAATAAAAAAAATGACTAATAGTAACGACAATGTTTGCATTCGTGATGCAATTGTACTCCCTTTCCGTTGTTTCTTGTTTCGACAGCAATTCCATAGAATAATCGACGAACAGATACAAGTGGTAAAACCAGGTGCTAATGTGAACAGAATTGCGTGCAAAACTGGCCAGATATGTACCATCCATCTACGAGTATACGGATAATATTCACATTTTACAAATGAATCGAATTCGTAATGAAGCGACAAGGGAAAATGAATCATTAGGATGGAAACGAATAGAACGATGAGTAAGATGGTGAATAGAATTTTCTTTTGTGTTACGATACGAGAAAACTTATGTGCTAATAAAGTTATTAGTACATGATAAATAGAAAGATTGGCTATGCTCAAATTGGAGATGATAGATGAGCCAACAACGAGTGCATAAAAGCCAGCATATGACCAGACTTCTCGAGGATCTCTGGAAATTGACCTTGCTCAGGAATATAAGTAAGGAATACAGACCACTCAGGAAATAACAGAGAATTCGCAGTGGATGCTTACCTAACCTGGACGGTGACTTAAACCAGTCACAAAAAATAACAGAGAATTCGCAATCGATCCGTAATTAACCTAGATGGTGACCTGAACTAGTCAGAAAATCATAGAGAATTCGCAATCGCTGCTTACCTGACCTAGATGGAGACCTAAACCAGTAAGAAAATAATAGAGAAGTCGCAATCGCTCCTTGCCTAATTTAGATGGTGACCTAAACCAGTCAGAAAATAATAGAAAAACGGCAATCGATCCCCACCTGACCTAGATGGTGACTTGAACCAGTCAGAAAATAATAGAGAAATAGCAACGGATCCCTATTTAACCTGGACAGTGACTTAAACCAGCTAGAAAATAACAGAAAACGCGCAATTGATCCTTGCCTAACCTAGATGGTGACGTAAACTAGTCAGAAAATAATATAGAACTCGCAATCGATCCTTGCCTAAACTAGACGGTGACTTAAACCAGTCAGAAAATGATAGAAAATTCGCAATCGATCCTTGCCTAACCGAGATGGTGACCTAAACCAGCCAGAAAATAACAGAGAATTCACAACTGATCCTTACCTAACCTAGATGGTGACCTACGCTAGTCAGAAAATAATACAGAATTTGCAGTTGATCCTTACCTAACCTAGATGGCGACCTAAACTGGTCGGAAAATAATAGCAGCCAGTCCTTACTTAAACCAGTCAGCAACTAACACAGAATTCGCAGTGGATGCTTACCTAACCTGGATGGTGACCTAAACTAGTCAGTCAATAATAGAGAACTCGCAGAGAATGCTTACCTAACCTGGATGCTGACCTAAACCAGTCAGTCAATACTAGAGAATTCGCAATCGATCCTTACCTAACCTAGATGGTGACCTAAACCAGTCAGAAAATAACAGAGCATTCGCAATCGATCCTTGCCTAAACTAGATGGTAACCTAAACCAGTCAGAAAATGATAGAAAATTCGCAACCGATCCTTGCCTAACCCAGATGGCGACCTAAACCAGTCAGAACATAACAGAGAATTCACAATTGATCCTTACCTAACCTAGATGGTGACCTAAGCTAGTCAGAAAATAATACAGAATTTGCAGTTGATCCTCACCTAACCTAGATGGCGACCTGAACTGGTCGGAAAATAATAGCAGCCAGTCCTTACTTAAACCAGTCAGGAAATAACACAGAATTCGCAGTGGATGCTTACCTAACCTGGATGGTGACCTAAACTAGTCAGTCAATAATAGAGAATTCGCAGTGCATGCTTACCTAAACTGGATGGTGACCTAAACCAGTCAGAAAATAACAGAGAATTCGCAAGCGATTCTTGCCTAACCTAGATGGTGACCCAAATCAGTCAGCAAATAATAGAGAAATCGCAATCGATCCCTACCTAACCTAGATAGTGACTTAAACCAGTCAGAAAATAACAGTGAATTCGCAATCGGTTCTTGCCTGACCTAGATGGTGACTTAAACCAGTCAGAAAATCATAGAAAAATCGCAATCGATCCTTACCCAACCTAGATGGTGACCGAAACTACTTATAAACTAATAGAGATGCTTACTGAAAGCAGTCGGAAAATAACAGAGAATTCGCAGTCGATCCTTACCTAACCCAGACGGTGACCGCAACTACTCTGAAATAAATCGAGAATTCGCAATCGATCCTTCCCTAACGTAGATGGTGTCGCATTGATATTTTCTGACTGGTTTAGGTCACCGTCTAGGTTAGGGAGGGATCGACTGCGAATTTTCTATCATTTTCCGACTAGTTTGGGAGTCAAACCAGTCAGAAAATAACACGGAATTCGCAATCGATGCTTAGCTAACCTAGATGCTGACCTAAACCAGTCAGAAAATAATAGAGAGTTCACAATCGATCCTTACATAATTTAGATGGTGACCTGAACCAGTCAGAAAATAATAGAGAATTCGCAATCGATCCGTACCTAAGCCGGTCAGGAAATAACAGGGAATTCGCAGTCGATGCTTACCGGACCTGGCTGGTGACCTAAACTGGTTAGAAAATAACAGAGAATTCGCAGTCGATGCTTACCTAACCTAGATCCTGACCTAAACCAGTCAGAAAATAATAGAGAGTTCACAATCGATCCTTACCTAATTTAGATGGTGACCTGAACCAGCCAGAAAATAATAGAGAATTCGCAATCGATCCGTACCTAAGCCGGTCAGGAAATAACAGGGAATTCGCAGTCCATGCTTACCCAAGCTAGATCGTGATTTAAACCGGGCAGAAAATAATAGAGAACTCGGAATCGATCCTTACTAAAACCCTTCAGAAAATAACACGGAATTCGCAGTCGATGCTACCAAAGTTAGATAATGACTTAGACCAGTCAGAAAATAATATGGAATTCGCAACCGGTTCTTGCACAACCTAGATGCTCAGCTAAACTAGTTATTAACTAATAGAGAATTCGCAGTCGATCGTTGGTTAAACCAGTCACACAATAACAAAGAATTCGCAGTCGATCCTTACCTAACCCAGCTGGTGACCTAAACTAGTCACAAAATAATGGAGAATTCGCAGTCGATGCTTACCTGACCTAGGTGGTGACTTAAACCAGTTAGGAAATAACAGAGAATTCGCAGTGAATGCTTACCTAAATAATAAAGAAATCGCGGTCGATCCGTGATTTACCTAGATGGAGACCTAAACTAGTCAGAAAATAATAGAGAACTCGCAACCGATCCTAACCTATCCTAGTTGGAGACCTAAACCAGTCAGAAAATAATATAGAAGTCGCAATCGATCCTTGCCTAATTTAGATGGTGACCTAAGCTAGTCAGAAAATAATAGAGAATTTGGAATCGATCCTTACCTAACCTAGATGGCGACCTAAAGTGGTCGGAAAATAATAGCAGTCAGTCCTTACTGTAACCAGTCAGGATATAACACAGAATTCGAAGTGGATGCTTACCTAACCTGGAAGGTGACCTAAACTATTCAGGAAATAACAGAGAATTCGCAGTGAATGCTTACCTAAATAATAAAGAAATCGCGGTCGATCCGTGATTTACCTAGATGGAGACCTAAACTAGTCAGAAAATAACAGAGAACTCGCAACCGATCCTAACCTATCCTAGTTGGAGACCTAAACCAGTCAGAAAATAATAGAGAAATGGCAATCGACCCGTACCTGACCTAGATGGTGACTTAAACCAGCTAAAAAATAACAGACAATGCGCAATTGATCCTTGCCTAACCTAGACGGTGACCTAAGCTAGTCAGAAAATAATAGAGAATTTGGAATCGATCCTTACCTAACCTAGATGGCGACCTAAAGTGGTCGGAAAATAATAGCAGTCAGTCCTTACTGTAACCAGTCAGGATATAACACAGAATTCGAAGTGGATGCTTACCTAACCTGGAAGGTGACCTAAACTGTTCAGGCAATAATAGAGAATTCGCAGTCGATCCATATCTAACCTAGATGGTCACCTAAACCGGTCAGAAAATAATAGAGAACTCGCAATCGATCCTTACCTAACCTAGATAATGACCTAAACCAGTCAGAAAATAATACAGAATTCGCGATCGATCCTTACCTAACCTAGATGGCCACCTAAACTGATCAGAAAATAAAAGAGAATTCGCAGTCAATCCTTACTTAAACCAGTCAGAAATAACAGAGAATTCGCAGTCGATCCATATCTAACCTAGATGGTCACCCAAACCGGTCAGAAAATAATAGACAATTAACAATCGATCCTTACCTAATTTAGATGGTGACCAGAACCAGCCAAAAAATAATAGAGAATTCGCAATCGATCCTTACCTATCCTAGATGGTGAGCTAAACTAGTTATTAACTAATAGAGAATTCGCAGTGGATCGTTAGTTAAACCAGTCACACAATAACAAAGAATTCGCAGTCGCTCATTACCTAACCTAACTGGTGACTTGTACCAGTCAGAAAATAATAGAGAATCCGCCGTCGATCATTACCTAACCTAGACGGTGACCTAAACCAGTCACAAAATAATGGAGAATTCGCAGTCGATGCTTACCTGACCCAGGTGGTGACTTAAACCAGTTAGAAAATAATAAAGAAGTGGCAATCGATGCATATCTAACCTGGATGGTGACCTAAACCGGTCAGAAAATAACAGAGATTCTTACCTAACCTAGATGGTGACCCATACCAGTCAGGATATAATATTAGAGAAATCGCAATCGATCCCTACCCAACCGAGATAGTGACTTAAACCAGTCAGAAAATAACAGAGACTTAGCAATCGATCATCGTCTAACCTAGATGGTGACCTGAACTACTTATTCGCAGTCGACCCTTCCTTGAAGCAGTCGGAAAATAACAGATAATTCGCAGTCGACCGTTACCTAACCCTGATGGTGACCTAAACTACTCTGAAATAAACCGAGAATTCGCAATTGATGCTTACCTGACATAGATGGTGACCCAAACCAGTCAGAGAATAATAGAGAAATCGCAATCCATCCCTACCTAACCTAATTCGTGACTTAAACCAGTCAGAAAATGACAGAGAATTCGTAATCGATGCTTACCTGACCCAGATGTTGACCTAAGCTAGTCAGAAAATAATACAGAATTCGCAGTAGATCCAGACCTAACCTAGATGGTGACCTAAACCGCTCAGAAAATAACAGAGAATTCGCAGTGGATGCTAACCTAACCTGGACGGTGACTTAAACCAGTCAGAACATAACAGAGAATTCGCAATCGGTCCGTAATTAATCCAGATCGTGAGCTGAACTAGTCAGAAAATAATGGAGAATTCGCAATCGATGCTTACCTGACTAGATGGAGAACTAAACCAGTCAGAAAATAATATAGAAGTCGCAATCGATCCTTGCCTAATTTAGAAGATGACCTAAACCCGTCAGAAAATAATAGGGAAATGGCAATCGCTCCCTACCTGACCTAAATGGTGACTTGAACTAGTCAGAAAATAATAGAGAAATCGCAACGGATCCCTATTTAACCTAGATAGTGACTTAAACCAGCTAGAAAATAACAGAGAATGCGCAATTGATCCTTGCCTAACGTAGATGGTGACCTAAACCAGTCAGATAGCAATATAGAATTCGCAATCGATCCTTGCCTAACCGAGATGGTGACCTAAACTACTCTGAAATAAATCGACAATTCGCAATTGATGCTTACCCGACCTAGATGGTGACCTAAACTAGTCGGAAAATAATAAAGAATTCGCAGTAGATCCATACCTAACCTGGATGGTGACCTAAACCACTCAGAAAATAACAGAGAATTCGCAAGCGATCCGTAATTAACCTAGATCGTGAGCTGAACTAGTCAGGAAATAATAAAGAATTCGCAATCGATGCTTACCTGACTAGATGGAGACATACACCAGTTAGCAAATAATAGAGAACCCGCAATCGATCCTAACCTATCCTAGATGGTGACCTAAACCAGTCAGAAAATAATAGAGAAATCGCAACGGATCCCTATTTAACCTAGATAGTGACTTAAACCAGCTAGAAAGTAACAGAGAATGCGCAATTGATCCTTGCCTAACGTAGATGGTGACCTAAACCAGTCAGATAGCAATATAGAATTCGCAATCGATCCTTGCCTAAACTAGATGGTGACCTAAACCAGTCAGAAAATGATAGAGGGTTCGCTATCGGCGCTTACCTAACTTAGATGGTGACTTAAACCAGTCAGAAAATGATAGAGAGTTCGCAGTCGATCATGACCTAACCTAGCTGGTGACTTAAACCAGTCGGAAAATGATTGAGAGTTTGCAATCGATCCTTACCTAACCTGGATGGTGACCTAAGCTAGTCAGAAAATAATACAGAATTCGCAGTTGATCCATACCTGACCTAGATGGTGACCTAAACCACTCAGAAAATAATAGAGAATCCGTAGTCGATCCTTACCTAACCTATATGGTGACTTAAACCAGTCGGAAAATAATAGAGAATTCGCAGTCGATCCTTACTTAAACAAGTTAGGAAATAACAGAGAATTCGCAGTGGATGCTTACCTAACCTAGATGGTGACCTAAACCGTTCAGAAAATAATACAGATTTCGCAGTCGATCCTTACCTAATCTAGATGGTGACCTAAACCAGTCAGAAAATAATAGAGAATTCGCAATCGATGGTTACCTAACCTACATGGTGACCTAAACTGGTTGGAAAATAATAGAGAATTCGCGGTCGATCCTTACCTAAAGCAGCCAGAAAAGAACAGAGAATTCGTAGCCGTTGCTTACCTAACCTAGATGGTGACCTAAAGTAGTCAGAACATAATGGAGAATTCGCAATCGATTTTTACCTAACCTACATGGTGACCTAAACCAGTTAGAAAATAATAGAGAATTCGCTATCGACGCTTACCTAACTTAGATGGTGACTTAAACCAGTCAGAAAATGATAGAGAGTTCGCAATCGATCCTGACTTATCCTAGCTGGTGACTTAAACCAGTCAGAAAGTGATGGAGAGTTCGCAATCGATCCTGACCTAACCTAGCTGGTGACTTAAACCAGTCAGAAAGTGATAGAGAGTTCGCAATCGATCCTGACCTAACCTAGCTGGTGACATAAACCAGTCGGAAAGTGATAGAGAGTTCGCAATCGATCCTGACCTAACCTAGCTGGTGACATAAACCAGTCGGAAAGTGACAGAGAGTTCGCAGTCGATCCTGACCTAACCTAGCTGGTGACTTAAACCAGTCAGAAAAGAACAGAGAATTCGTTCCCGATGCTTACCTAAGCTAGATGGTGACCTAAGCTAGTCAGAAAATAATAGGGAATTCGCAATCGATCCTTACCTAACCGAGCTGATGACCTAAACTAGTCAGAAAATAATAGAGAATTCGCAGTCGAGCCTTACTTAAACTAGTTAGGAAATAACATAGAATTCGCAGTGAAGGCTTACCTAACCTAGATGGTGACCTAAACTAGTCAGAAAATAATACTTATTCGCAGTCGATCCTTGTCTCACCTAGGTGGTGACTTAAACCAGTCGGAAAATAATATAGAATTCGCAGTCGATCCTTACGTAACCTAAATGGTGACCTAAACTAGTTAGAAAATAATAGAGAATTCGCAATCGATCCTTACTTAAACCAGTCAGAAAATAACGGAGAATTCGCAGTCGATGCTTATTTAAACTAGTCAGAAAATAATAGAGAATTTGCAATCGATCCTTACCTAACCTAAATGGTGACCTAAACTAGTTGGAAAATGATAGAGAAGTCGCAGTCGATCCTTACCTAAACTAGTGAGGAAAGAACAGGGAATTCGCAGTCGATGCTTGTTTAAACTGGTCAGAAAATAATAGAGAACTCGCAGTCGATCCTTACCTAACCTAAATGGTGACGTAAACTGGTTGGAAAATAACAGAGAATTCGCAATCGATCCTTACTTAAACTAGTCAGAAAATAATAGAGAATTCGCAATCGATCAGCAATGTTTCATGTCTTAAGTATGGGTGTGCGGTAACCGGTAATTTACCGTCGGTAACGGTGCGATGAATTTACCGAAAAGTGAGGTTACCGCGGCAAGGGTAAAAAATTTTTACTGTTATCGCGGTAACGGTAAACGGATTTACCGGTTACCGCACATCCCTAGCCTTAAGAGTGATTTTTAAAAATCGTTTTATGAAGTACAAGTAGTCCAAAAATCACGGTTTTTTAGAAAACCCTACTTTCGAGAGTTTTAGAGAAAACTTTCCAGAGAAGCAAAGAAAGAGAAGGTTGAGAAACCCTTAAGCGCCCAGTTTCATAAAGTTTGGTTCTGTGATTATCGAGATAGCCTAGATCACCTTTCTCGTGTAACACGCTTATTTCGTTATTTCCGAATGAAAACGAGCGAGAGTTTCTCTAGGATTGCAGAGAAGAATATTCTGTATCTTTTTATAAGCGCAAACCTTTTTGTGAGAGGTGTTCTTCGAGTAGAAACTGATTTCAAAGAAACTCCTAGCTTTCTAGCTATTTTACATGGTTGTTTCCATTTACCCCAAATGAGGTAAATGGAAACATTTGAATAGTTCTCAGCGTTTACCTTTTTAATTAGAGCTCAGGCTAATTAATGAGTAGAGCTTGGAGATTCTCGCCATTTGTAGAGCAATAATTGACCTATTTACCTGTACAAAAGTTATTAATTTGTATCATTGGCTTAACGAGAAAACTGTTTTTTACTAATGAATTATTTGCCGTGTAAAATACATGACGTATCCAATTACCCCATCAATTTCTATTGTTGTTTCCAATTGCCCCAAGTGGGGTAATTGGAAATGTTCATTAGAGCTTTCAGCAAAACACCGGGAAGTTCGCCTGGGACACGGAAGTTTTGACAATTGTTAGATAGCCTTATAGAGAACTTCCTTCTCTACCTACCTGTAAAAAGGGCGCAAAAAGATAATAAAATTAACAAATTTATACGAATTAGATGTCCAAAGAGCAAAAAATGGTTTCCAATTGCCCCAGTTTACTATAATGTGTTAGGATTTCTATTGTGTTACAACGCGATAAATTTCGAAAAAACATGCCTTTAATGCATTAGCGTAATGCGTTACGTGGAAAAAGCTGCTAAAAAATTGAAATTATAGTGTTATAATATATTTTTGTGAACGACTTTCTCATATTTTATAATGTTACGATGCTATAAATTCGACTAACGCGTTAATATTTTGTATACCCTTACAAGGCATTACTAAATTCCTATCGCAGTATAACGTATTAACCTGTAACGCGTTATAGGTTATGTTGGTGAATGCTAATGAAACGATGTGGCTATAATATCTAATATTATAAATTTATGGCATTACAATGCATTAGCTCTTGTCAAATGTCTTTTGAGGTCTATTGTAAATGAGATATACAATAGCTTAAATACTCCACATTCTGAAGTTTGGAACTCGTTCTGATGTATTTTGACCGAATAGTGAATTTTTTAATATTAGGCAAAAATCGCAATTTTCGTAAAAGTCCCCTTTTCGCTAGATTTTTTTATAAAAGCAAATACCGCCACGAGACTCAGCATGATCGATTACCTTTAGCCCATTAGCTTTCAAGGCTACCAATAGTCATCAGATGGCAGGACTGGGTCTCGTAGAAAATCCGGTACAATGTCAGAACTGTAGAAAATCTAGGTCTCACTTGACTTCCATTTTCAAGAGCACTTTCCGGGCTATCAGTCCATGAAAAAAACCGACATAATCCTATTGAAAAAGTTTTACACAAGACCTGGTTTTCCAAAGATCTCCTAAAAAGCCTGTTTCAGAAAACTCTTCTGAAATTAATTTTGCTTGTAGAAACATGTTTCCAAGTCTTCTCTTTTGCTTGGAGAAAATCGAAGCCCTTTAGCTACTTTCTATCAAAAGTTATTCATAAAAGATCCCGTACTCTTGTAGTTTGAAACGGATAGTAGTTACACAGCTAACCCTTAGAAAAGACACGCTGTTAAAAAATCACTCTGAAGTAACACATTATACTTTAATAATGTCTATATACAAACTAATTTTTTCTGATTCTTGTACAATGTAAATATATCATAGGGCATATAATCGTTCGCATGTATATATAAAAAAAAGGTAAATTTTGCNCATGGCCACGGCACATCTTCAGACGAAAAGCTGTTCCAATTTTTGGCTCAAGAACACGTTATACAACGGCAAAAAAAAAAAAATAATAATAAAATAAATATGTGCACATGTTTGTATATGTAGAATAATAAAAGTAGAGTCGATTGAGTTAATCTTTCGTTAGGTCTCAATAGAGTCATTGATGTATGAAAATATTAATATATAATAGTTTGCTTTTTTTTATTGTCAAGAAATAGGTATCCAAATTCTGACGAAATAAATGCAGTTACAATGGATTATTAATCAACGTAGTATAGAAGAACAGAAAGATATTAATTCTATTTTAATTTATTGCTAGGTGAGGCACCATCAGACAATATATAAATAACATTCTTTTAGATTAATAATATTAATTTGAGAATAATGGCTACTGTAGTTCTCTATCATCTCTCTATTGTTCTATTTCTCTTATTATGTAAATGTAACGGTAATCTATTTGAAGACAAAAGAAGCGAACTATTAAATTATGTCTTGTCAGAACATTTTCAATATTCTTCATCGATGCATACAAAATTAATATACGATACAGGTGATGATTTAAGTGAAACAAATGGTGAAATTGATATTAAATTATTAAATAGTTTAAATCAAATTGATATATATAGTATGCCGATAATTGATGATTATTCGAATAATGAGCAAGCACTTGAATGGCTAAATTGGTATACGAAAATTGAAGAACGTTATAGTCAAATATCTGCTGTTTTATCATGGAATGTTTTGACAAATATCACAAAAGAAAATGAACAACGACGAACACAACAAAAATTAATTACAAGTCCATTTTCACGAAAAATTTTAATCATCATTCACAAATTATATCCTCTAATTTTAATAGCATATAAAATTTTCATTTTTTCAAACGATCATTTCCGAATAATTAATTACCCATTATTAAACGTTTTAATCAATATATGAAATATTCTTCAAATTCTGATTTAAAACGTGTTTATGGTCGTTTAGCACTTGGAACAATAATGAAAGATGATCGTATAATTGAAAAAGTATCAGTACTTCATTCGAAAATGGAAAATATTTATTCAACTTCGACTGTATGCGAAATTGTAAATCCAAAACAATGTCATCCATTAGCACCGGATCTTGAAGAATTAATGCATGTAGAAAAAGATTACGATACTCTTGTATGGGCATGGAAAGGATGGCATGATAAATGTGGAAATCAAATTCGTCCACTATATCTTGAATATATTGATTTATTGACAAAAAATATTCAAGAAAATGGTTTTACTGATTTAGCTCAAAGTTGGATTGATGATTATGAGATGGATCATGGTTTTGAAGAAATGCTCGATCAACTATTACAAGATATATTGCCGTTATATACACAAATACATGCTTATGTAAGAGGAAAATTGTGTCAAAAATATCCGAAAAAATTTGATTGTAATGGACCAATACCAGCTCATCTTCTCGGTAAAAAAAAACAACTTTAACTTATATCAATAGAATTTAACATATTGTCTTTTGTCAGGTAACATGTGGGCACAACAATGGCAAGATCGTCTTGATGATGTTTTACCCTATCCAGAAACTCCATTAGCAAATATGACAAAAATTTTATTGGAAAAAAAAGTGACCATTCATGAAATGTATCTTATTTCTGAAAATTTTTTTACATCGATTGGTATGAGTGCAATGACAAAAAAATTTTGGACAAAATCTATGTTTGAAAAACCAAAAAATCGATCAGTTGTATGTCATGCATCGGCAAGTAATATGGCTAATAAGGATGATTATCGAGTGAAAATATGTACAGAAATCAATGATGATAATTTTTACACAGTTCATCATGAAATGGGTCATATTGAATATTATATGGCGTATGATAAGGTACAACCGATTGTTTATCGTGAAGGAGCAAATTCAGCATTTCACGAGGCTATTGGTGATACGATAGGCATGTTTGTTCTCTCACCTACACATCTCGTAAAATTAGATTTTATTAGTGAAGATATAATTAATGAAAAATATGAGATGAACTTTTTGATGCGTATGGCACTTCAAAAAGTGGCCTTTCTTCCATTTGCTTATGTTATGGATAAATTTCGTTTTGCTCTATTTCGAAATGAAATTGATCGTTCAAAATTGAATCGTATATGGTGGAATATGCGTTTAAAATATGGTGGTCTTATGCCACCAGTTACACGATCAGAAGAAAATTTTGATCCAGGTGCAAAATATCATGTAGTATCAAATGTACCGTATACACGCTATTTTCTTGCACACATTCTTCAATTTCAATTTCATCGTTCTCTTTGTCAAATTGGAGGCCAAAATGAACAACCATTACATTTATGCGACATATATCAACAAAAACATGTTGGTGCTCGCTTTCGTCAGATGCTAGATATGGGTAATTCACGTCATTGGTCTTATATATTAGAGACCCTAACAGGTGAAAGTACATTCACATCAGAAGCTATTTTAGATTATTTTCAGCCACTTTATAAATGGATTAAACAGGAAAATATTCGACAAGGATACCCTGTTGGATGGTAAGAACGTAACATATCCATTTTTTATGTGCAATACTTTTTATCTGTGATAGCTTTACATACCCAAGCAAAAACGATCCAATTTTTTGGTTATTTATCTAGATTCAGCTCCATGTGCATCTAGATGTACGTGGAGCTGAATCTAGATAAATAACCCAAAAAATTGGGTCGTTTTTGCTTGGGTAGTTTGGAATACATGTTTATTTGATAATTAACTGTGAATATATTCTAACAAATAGTGCAAAGTAATTGGACAAACGTTGAGCATAATTTTTACATGCCATCGACGTACCGGAACGACGGATATTTTTCCTTCAAAAAGATCAAAATCTGAACTTCAAAAAACACATTTTGAAAACAAAACTTTTTGTGGTTTAGTTTGAATGAGAAAAAGTTTAAATGCCAAGCGTTACCAGGAAAGTTTTCGTAAGTCTCCCCCTCTCCAAACGTATTTCTCTCAACAAACATCCGACAACACAATGCGTTTGAAAGGGTGTGGGGTAAAGACATGCAACCCGATTCGAACCCGGCTCGATCCTAGGATCGGGGTGAATATTTTGTGACGGAATTTAAAATATAAATAATAATTTCAATTTTGTATTACCCGTTGAAAAGTTAACTCTACTGGAATTTTCAGCTGAAATACTTATTTCAGAACAACTGCATTCACTAACGAGGCAAGGTCTTCAGATGCCCAACTCCGTTTTTAATGATCTTATGCCAATTAATAGAGGAACTAAAAACTCTTCAGGAGGACCCATATCAGTTCTTTCAAATGTTATGAAATTTTTTGTTCTAAAGGAACACTGCGTGTAGTAACAGTAATAATTCTCAAAACAAAGAAATAAGAAGTGAAATTTTCTTCTGTACTTTTGCTAAGCCTGCTAGTATTACAGAAAATTTGAGCGTTATATCTTTCTAAATTCGCTTGTTATTGTGTTTTTTCTTCTTGAAGGAAACAATGTTTTTCCAAACCAAACAATTTTCAATAATAACATTTCTTTTTTACTAGAGGTGATATTGCGTGCATTTTTCCCTGCTGAAAACATTCTGGTACGGAAAGAAAACAAAGAAATGATTAGCTTTGTCACATGTGTGCTTTCCCGTTTGTGAGACAAAGAAAAACGAGAGATCCAACTAGAGAATCCTTGCTGAAAGATCGGAGAGTCGACTTTTTTTCGGAAAGATAATGTTCTTCTACGGGATATTATTCATATTATCATATCAGCTGGTTCAATCACCTATCAAAACTTCTGCTTTAGTTTTCATCGCATCAAGCACGACAGTATATGTTCACTCTGCAGAATACCCGCTATACAAATAGGTAAAAAAAGATATAAACTTAAGAGCAAAACAAAAGAATAAAAATTTGTTGGCTCAGGTTCGGATTACCTTTTCTTAACCCGTGCAGGTCTCTAGTGTGGGACGACTAATGCCAAATACAAAACCTAACAAATCCTTTGGGGAAAAGGAAAGGTACGTGACAGACTAAATGCGAGCCAGGCAGGTGACGTAGAATAGTCTTGTATATAATGACAGAAAGTAGAAATGTTTTTATCGCTCTTTCAAATGACGTGTAATCAATTACGGTAACTGTATGAAGGAGTGCAAAATGAATTTCTATTTTAAACGTGAACCGAACTATTGCTTTACTTCCTAAAGATTTTACATTACGCAGTTTATTTATAAGACCGGAGGAGTACGTGCAAAAAATATATTTCATTTCTTCTCTCATCGAGAAAAAATAAAAGGGTATTGTTTTTACTTTCTTCAATTTAAATTTTTCTCGCAATATTACACTCAACTCTTGTTCAATTCTGATCACCGTTAGATTTGTATAACTGTACTTTTGCTATACCTTTGATTGTCACAATAATTCATCTACACAAAGGGGTTTTATTCAAAAAAGGAAAAAGCGACGAAATAGGAAGGGACTATGGTAATAGTTACTATCACTGTGGTTATATAGTCTCATTTAAAACCCATCCATTCTTTACTTTTCTTCCTTTTCTACACCTTGTAACAGGAAATGACCATATGGGAAACGGTCGAAAAGAACATATCCATTCTTTTTTCTCCTTATGATTCACTGCGGTATACATATATTCACACATACATATCTTCCTTTCCGTCTTCACATTCTTTAATTAATCTATTTAATTTTGTTTCGTTTAATTCAACAATTCATGATGGATTTGTACTTTGCACTTGATGATGGACTGAACTCATCCTTTTTAGTTTTCGTGATATTAGGTTAGTAGGAGGAGTATGTTTAATCTATACACCGTATACTCAGAGCAAGTGCGAATAGCGGTTTTTGTTTAGTGAGAAGTGAGAAGCAAAAACAGAGAATGAAGTAAAATTATTCTTTAGTGATCTCAGACACGTACGAATCACAGTTGACAATTGAGAAAAGCTGAGTTTCCTTGGATAAAAATTAATTTTCATGAGTTTAGAGATGGTTATCTCGTTTTTGAAGCTGTTCTGTGCTTCTCATAGAAAACACTTTCAAAAACTGTAAAAGACATAGGAACATGCTCGTTGTATCAGAATAAGCCAAAGTAATATGCTAAAGTTTAGCAGAAGTTGATGAAATCTGAGATTTCAGGAGAAGATCGGAAAGAAAACTTTCATTAACTTCCTATTTTGATTATAGAACCTCGTTTGGCGTTTGTTACACTCTTTTTTTCCGGATTTTTTAATGTATTTTTATGAACACGGCAAGACAACTTCAGAAATTAAATGCTGCTCACAGACTAAGTAAAACTTATTTTATCCAATTTCGACAAGCATAAGCTACATGCGTTTTGTCTCATAATATAATCCAAAAGTAAAAAATTATAATTCATTTTATATATGCGTATAAGCACGTGTCTAATGAAGCAAAAAATTACATAAATATGTGCATATTACGGTAAGCATTGTGCTAAGTCTCTTTGTCAACTTGAAAAAGTGCCGTCCAACCACAGATGAATATTGAAATTCCGACATATAAACGTTGTTGGGTACAATATAGATTCCAAACGAGAGCGCAAAAGGAATGAAATTGATGACTTCAAGACCGAGAAATATTTTGTACGAATAATTTGAAATTGATCGTGCATCGCAAAGATTGACAATGGACGCGTACAAAACCCACGGAAGCGAAAGAAATAGAAGGCATACAGATGGTATAAAAAAATCACGATGTTTCTTTAATTGTGCCATCCATACTCGAGCAATATTTTCTTGATTCGTCAAGTTCACAAATCGACCAGCAAGGTTGCACAAAACGATCATGCTGGCAATAAACTGCAGAATACACGGCGTCAACGAATTGACATACTCAAATATAGTCGTCGCTGGTTCATTCAGTTGATGATAACAGACATAAGACAATATGGTTAAAAGGAAGAAAGACGAAATTGAGATAATTATTCCTCTTTTTCTTGAAGAATATAAACTAACATTGAAAGACTGAATAAGCATGCGCTCACAAGCTATAAAGCTGGCATACCATAAATAGAAGTAGGCTAAGAGAGGTTGTAAAGTCATAAAAATATTTCCAACATTTTCTGGAGTCCTGTAGAACATACGAACATAATTTATCTGCTTAATAATCGCTAACAATATGCCGTCAATGGATAAAGCAATAAGATAAATGCCCAAAATCGTGATTCGAATTTTGTGACATAAACACGTTTGAAGTGTTGACAAGAGCGCAGACGATGAGTAGTTCAGTTATAACATGATACAGAATTCGTCCTTCAGAAAAAATACACAATTTCACGATTTTGGTAAATGCTAACTCAGACGAAGAGTTGTTTGACATTTGAAATATCCGCGTCGGGCACTGGTAACATAAACCAACTATTCCACTTGACTGGTTACTTTTATTCATGATACAAACAGATATGTTTTTCTTATTAGAGTATAAATTATTGGTGATTAAATACAAATGAAATGCAGCGAAAACATATAACTTCCTTCATTTATCGCCGATTTATTTAAAACAAATAAATCGGCGAAAATAAGGCTATAAATCGGCGATAAATAAAGGAAGTTATATGTTTTCGCTGCATTTCATTTGTATTTAATCACCAATAATTTATACTCTAATAAGAAAAACATATCTGTTTGCATCATGAATAAAAGTAACCAGTCAAGTGGAATAGTTGGTTTATGTTACCAGTGTCCGACGCGGATATTTCAAGTGTCAAACAACTCTTCGTCTCAGTTAGCATCTACCAAAATCGTGAAATTGTGTATTTTTTCTGAAAGACGAATTCTGAATCATGTTATACGTATCAAAATTTGATGTTTTTTTTCTATAAATGCCTCGAGACTTTTGCATATTCGGAATCAGCGTGACGAGTTACATTGTACGGCGCAAAGATCTCGTCGGGATATTTCCAGTTTTGGGGTCCTTTGGACTCCGCTTAGGATTTCACGGTATACTCAATTGTACACATCAAACACATTGCGTCTATTTTTCTTTTCTTTGATCTTATTTTTCTCGTTTGCCCGCATATATATGTGTGTAGTACGCTTCAAAGAACAAAATAAGGAAAGGAAAAAATTTATGTTTTGGATATTCATTTATTCTGTGTTCGAAAGATATAGTGCTCACTGTGAGTTTATCCTATATTCTACCAACTTCCCAGATTAAAAAGTTAAGAAACTTGAAAAAACGCTTCTCCAGTTTTTCTGTTAGTTTGAAGTACACAAGTTGTACTCTACACTGAGCTATTTTGTAGAAAAACGTGCATTTTATTTCTTGAGTTATATGTCTATCAATATCACAGCTGAGCATATGAAAATGATACTTTCTCTTATTTTCAGCAGTTAAATAAAACTCTTTTTGACCATCATGACTTTCCGGCTTTATCTGATAGTCAGAGATGATAGTCAGAGATGATAGTCAGAGATAATATTTGTTGAAATTTTACTTAACAAATGAAATGGCAAGTGATTTTTTTATATGAGTTGAACAGCGTAAAGATCTCATCAGAGTGCCCAAGGCTTTTTAGGCGTTGGTCTCGGTCTGAGAGTTCGCGCTTTCTAACACTATATTCCGACTTACTTCACTATCAAACTTGGAAGAATACCTCTTTTATTTTATGTCATTTTTCTTTCTTTTTGATCTTTTTCTCCTTCCGTGCACATACAGAGATAGATATAAAGAAGAACGGGAAAACAACAAATTTCATATTTTCAGCCAAATGTTTATCTAAAGAAGGTTTTACTTATTATGAAATGAGCGCGTAATTTATTTGTTAATAAAAAAAAGGTGTATACTCAAAAACGTATGGATTTTTGCCGTACAAGCAATTGTATCATCGCTATGAATATCACCAATATTTATCAGATTTCTTAATTGAACTGTGTCTGTCACTCTCCCGATTTACATCAGATTGTAGAGTTAGCGAGGTGATGGCGTAGTGCAATGATTCTAATTTGTTCTCTGCTACTCCATTAAATTACTTCATGGTATGAAAAGTGAAACAAGCTCACACTCTAAGTAAAGAAAAAATGTGAATATTACATATTAATATACACAGTTTCAAAGAAAAAACATGCGATCTAGTATATTGTATTTTCAATAGTTGATTAGTTGTCCACAAAACAGACTAAAATTGTTCTCTTAATTTGTTGATATAGAATCATTTTTGTAGCTTGTTCTTAACATCTATAAAGATATGTTATAAATCTAATAACGGATATTTTAATTCTGACAATACTTATTTTTCAGTATGCACCAAGGAATGTGGCCTATTCACAGCTATCAAGCATTACAAAATCAAAACAATTTGTTTATCTTTTATCGTTATTAAAAACATGTGTATAATTATGTCGTGCATTATCACATGTGTATGTTTTTGTGCAATTGTAAATAATATGCAATTGTGTATAATAAAAAAAAATAGAAATAAAGCAAAGAATATAGTTTTAAGTAATGGTTCGTGTAATTAATCGTGGTTTTCGTGACTCGACAGGTACCTTTAAGCATTACGGTTTGATATTGCTATGCCAGATTTCTAAATGCGAAAAAAAGAGCAGGAGTGATTGTGGGAAGTGTTGAAAGAATATCTTATCGAAAGACTTATGTATAATTTTAAGAAGAACACTAATAGACTGTTATTAGTAAAGCTTGATACGAGATATGTTAGAATTTTGTTTAGAAATAGCTGGAGAATGATATTAGTTTTAGGACCTGTATTCTGGTAATTTCAGTTATTTCAATGTCAATTTATTTACTTATTTTTCTTTTCATTCAACGTTTCAACTATCTGAGACTTCATCATTAGCGCTCTAAAAATTACAATGAACGTAGATTTTTTCCACCCACACATCAGAACTCCGTATGAAATGGACTGAGTTCAGTCCAGTTCAGTTGACATGGACTAGAGTGAAACTTTTTTGAGCTCATGGACTTGGACTCGGACTGGACTGAACTTAACTTTGAAGATTGTGTACTAGTCTGGACTCGAAAACAAATTTTGCATTCGCTTGAATCGAGGAATCATCAGAAAAAACATATTGTTTTTGGACTGTACTGGACTACTTGTTTAGAGCCCATGGACTGAAGAAACTGTTTTTCATGGACTCGGACTGGACCGAACTAGATTTTTCTAGCCCGTGAACTGGACTGATCTCAGAATTTTGAGCCAATACGGGGCTCTGCTACATAGTACATTAGAATTATGCAGTGTGAATTTCCTACACACGATAAAACTTTTAGCAACCCGAGCAAGCAAACATTCGTTGATTATTGCTAACACGTATCATTTCGTAGGTAGTGGATTTATGTGATTCAATTTAGATTATCATTTTGTTGTTGTTAATTTTGTTTTGGCACACCGACTCAATATGTAAACCGCTTATGAGTGTAAATACACAGAGAAAAAATTATCCTAGTACAATTTCAGCTGTTTTTCTTACGACAGATTAAGCCATGAGTCTAAAGCTAGCATGTTTCTTTTAGATGTTATTTTAACAGAATCAGCAGATCCAATCTATGGTGTTTTGAATGTGGAGAAAAAAGAGTTCATAAAACTCTGATATCACTTTCAGAAAGGTAATAATAGCTGTTAGTTGACATCAATGTAAAGTTCCTTCATGCGATCCCTCAGTATTTGAAGGACTATGCACTGTAAAAAATAAAGTGCTACAAAAAGTGTTTTATATGAAAACTGTTCTGCTATAAAACACATGGCTAAACATGGCCCTTTCAGGTATAGAGAAAATAAATCACTTTTGATCTTCTGTAAACTAGAGCATTTCGTGAAAAAAAGGCGCTTTCAAAGTGATTGCAAAGAGAGTGTTTTTCAAAATGTATAGTAGAAAGATGTTTTTGAAGTGATCCAAGAGAAAACAGTGCGACATTAAGCATTTTTTTGAAAAAACACCTTCTAAAGTCATGTTGACAAGTCATTTACCTCTTTTATTTTGCAGTTACTACTAGTATATATGTAACACTAATTTTCTTCGAATAACTTAGAAATTTTTCTCTTGAACGACTATACAAGTCATCGAAGCTTGTCTCAAAGAAGTAGCCTTAGCCTATGGATTAGTATTAGTCATAGTATCAGGCTTTTGAGACTGGTACTAAGAATAGTTCCATGGTTAAAAGAACCAAAAATTAACAGAATTAGAAAAACACTGGGGAGCGCTTTGTAAGTGGTTTTCTTTAAAGCACTTTTCAAAGTATTCCCCAGTCAAACACTTCAAAAGCAGGGCAAAACAAGATCGCTACAAATGGGATCAGCACCAACATAGAACGCTTTCTTTTTTACAGTGTGGAGCTGTTTTTATGCTGTTTAATGGTATGTAAAATGTTCTTAGTTTATTCGTTCTCTAATACTATTACAAATAGATACAAAAAAACCAGGCGTCTTAGAATTAAATCTGGTCTCTTTCTTAGCCAATCAAAATGTTATATTTTTTGTATTATTCTGCCGAATCTGATGATATATGCATATAGTAATGCCAAAGAGTATATCGTTGACATCGACGGCAATAAATATCCATAAATTTATTATTTTGGTTATATTGCATCCATTTGTGGATGATAATTTGGTGATGCATCATATGTTCTTTGCAACGGGCACAAAATAATCGTCGTCGACAAAATTCGCGTGTTTTCAGTTTGTCTTTACCATAATCCTTTTGAGGACGACTCATCATTTGATTCCATATTGAATTTGGTTCCGATGTTGATTGCATGTGTTCCATCCAAATACAATACCATGGTAGGAATGGTACATTTGGATCATATGTTTGTTGTTCCAGCCGTGACCATAGATTTGTGGCGGTACAATTTTATACTAGGCATAGGTTAAGGTATCACAATATTTTGGAATTTGAGTACATCCAATTGTTGGAGCGCCGAGATCGTCCCACCACTCTAGAGAATAGAAGAACTGGTTCTGTCTGTTCGAATGCGGAAGAAGAAGCAAGTGTAACTTACTATTTATGACGATTGTTTTGTCACAACCTCTCTTTCCACTATGTACAGATTATCTTCGTATACATATATCATGTTTTGTTTTATTCTCTCTTTTCTTTTTGGTGTTTGTGTTGTTTCGTTCTTCTTCCTTTTTACAGTTCTTATCGTTTGGCATGAAGTAGAATATATGTATATATATAATCCAGGATTCTTTTTAATTTTTAGTAGGCTATAGCTTTTTCTTAAAGTGTAGTAAAATAAAAGTGTAATATATGTGAAACAATTTTCTCTTTTCGACAATGCAAAAATGGAGAATGTGAGGATATTGATGGTGACAAACAAAAACATCAAAATTTCGTAACTATCATTCTCTCGTTTCCACACTGTCACGAAATACTCACACAAAGATCAAACCGAAGACTTTACACTGTTTACAGTTTTTTCACGCTATCTAGTAGCCGTTTTTAGAAAAGGACAAGAACACTACATCGATAGAGAAAAAAGCAATAAATTCATCAAAAATGATCGATTCGGATTAGTGATGCATTTACGATGAATACCACCGCACCCACCAGATATCGAGATTTCATAGTGTTTCTTCTGGTTTAAAATGAGTTCATCAGTCTATTCTAACAGTTCTCGCAAAAACTCTACTCACTGATGAACTTTGTGAAAATATGTATCCACCGGAAAATTTTCCGAACACTATCTCGCTACGTTTTTGATGAAAAAGATTGATTGTTCTTCACTAAAATTGTGCGCTCTCCACCAAGTGTATCCCTGATAATTCAAATCTGATAACTGAACTAAATCAAAGAAATGCTGCGAGATGGCAAAAGCTGAAGTTTTTGTTGTCGCATTAATGTCCGTAGAGCACATGAGATGCTTTAGTGCTCTCAACGAGAACGTTGACGTGGCGCGATTGTTAAGACTTTCGGAATTCATGATCGAACAACTCAGCTTCTTACAGTACGAATTGTCGCGACCGAATAGAGATGTGCAGACGATCCTTACCGCATAATTCAAAAACACTTTTATACTACGTTGCGTTGCGTTGATTTCACCTGAGAGGAAAAACTTTGACCATCATCTAAAGTTCGTTTCTCTTGTTGATCACAATATGGTTGGGGAAGAAAAATTTGGACATGCGGTGGTAAAAAAACGAGTATTATTTTTCAATTTTTTATTTAATTCCTGACGAAAGTCGTTCTATATATGGACATTTGAAATTTGTTAGTTCGTTCTCTCTAAAAAAAATAAGATTATTATATAGAATTATAAATAGGGAATCATTTTAGGTTTCGTATGAATCCCTTTTGGGTTTCGTGCTTCGATTACGAAACCCTTTTATGGTTCTTTTCAGGCGGTGGTGTAGGGGCATGGGTATCGATGCAGATGAACAATCCGGTTTTACGCTTGAAAGAAGATTGCAAACACGAATTCTCTCTCTAATCGAAAATCTGAGATTAACGGTGGCCGCATGTAATAGACCTGCACTGATTATTTTTACTGATTTTATGCCAGCTTTTGATCGAATATGGCATCCAGCGCTCTTGAAAACCCTTATCGATTTAGAATTTCTACTGCGACTTCTTTGATGGGTCATCCTGTGGCTACAAGAAAGAACCATGTCAATTCATTTGGCGATGCTATTTCTCGTTTAATAAACGTTTTTTCTAGTGCTCCTTAAGGCTCGGTATTAGCCGCTACATTGTTTCGTCTGCATGTTCATTTTGTTCCTTCTGTTTTTCTATATTTTGTGTGTCATCTCTTTGCAGATGATTTGTCTATAGCCATATCCGGTGCACTTGAAAGTCGTTTCAGTACAAATATTTTAGAACTAGAAAGACAAGCAGAATTATCTATGTGTATTTTGGCAAAATATGCCGACGATAAGTTGCTTCCGGTAACTGAAAAAACTAAATTGAGCAATGTAACATCAGCTACACAAATCTGTCGCTTGTGACATTAATTTCGTTACAAATTTTCTTTTCTTACAGGATCCGTTAAAAGTGATCTTCGTTTAACTTTTTCGGGCTGTCCGTCATATTACAATCATCACGCACCACTATTTGTTAAACGTTTAGCTTGTCAATCGTGATATGTAAATTTAAAAATTTTTGGGGGCACCCTTTCGTTTTTATTTTATTATTTGTGTTTATTTATTTAAATATACAGTCGAGATGTGACAGTCGGCATCGTGTTTGAATTGAAGATTAGTATCTTTCTTAGAATCCGGTTACATCAAAATACCCTTTTGGCTATGATAGAAGTCAATTACTATCCATTTCAATGAACAGTGCACTCGATTGTAAGTTGAATAACTGCAGAATGAAAGCAGCTGGAGACTTGCGGTTTCCAGCATTCGAAAGAGAGTCATATTTTTATATGGAACTGTCAAATCCGATTGATGGAAATTGACCAATCAGGAGAATTCTTGATGAATAACAATATTTCGAAGGCATTTACCATTGTATTTAGGGTTTTGACATGACCATTAGATAAATCGTTCTCTTTCGACCTGCGTAAAACCGAACCTGCTAGTGTATTTCGTTCAGGAGTTATAAGAATTTTCCCGAGAGACCCAAACGGCATTTTCAGTGATTTTCGAGGTTTTTCGATCCTTCATCCAAGTGAAATCGCCGAACAAAGTGTATATTCGGAACCAGCGCACAAAAACCGCGTCCAGTGACATGTCTTTAATCTTCATTTGATGACTTTCATTTTTTTTCTTTTTTGTCACTAAACTAACATACCGTTCTGTGAGTCATGGCATCTACGTGGTGAAAAAATGAAAGTC
>CAJNOQ010002513.1:0-23977 GCA_905250885.1 Didymodactylos carnosus | reverse complement strand
CTGCCTTGAGATATTGAGACTCGAATATTTGACCCTCATCTTCGCTTTAGGGAAAATGTTCGAGTCTCAATATCTCAAGGCAGGAAAACTCATTAGAGCCGCATATTTTTCCGTCGTACTAGTATGACCATGGGCTACCAGTGTGGCAAATTTGAAGTCAAAATTCAAAAATCGGATTTTGTTCGAAATCCAAGCTCTGTAGGCAAAAACTGAGTAAAGCTTCAATATCTTAGCAACAAAGTACCACGGGGATGAACCAATTTAGAGTATTTCACTACTCACTGAGGTCTACAAGATACAAGTAGTACGGGTTCAAAAGCGATTTATAACCTAAAGAGGCTCCCTCGTTAGATCGTCTAGTCTTCTATGCATTTTAACTCCGTGAACAAGTATTAATTAAGGTAAGCTGTATTCTACTGACGTTTTTCTAATTAATATGAAAATGATTTATTTTTATTGATTATTTAGAAAAAAAACGTTTAGACAGCATAATTTTTCTTTTAGAACAACTACTAGAGAAAAAAGAACAATAGAGAAATGCAAACAAACAGCAACCACAACGAATAAACTAAAAATAATATAGAAACAAACAAAGGAAAAATTGAAAAAAGATGAACTATACATATAAATTCAGCAATTAATGTTAATCGTTATTTCATATAGTAATAGTTGTTGCTGTAGAATCGATAACTGTTCAGCTGTAGAAGAGAAAAAAGTTACTTTGAAGAACAAAAAAAAATGAAAACGTAAAAATATGTGCAGCACCGGAAATAGAAAAAAATTTCGATGTAGTATTTATGACTAGTTATTCGCCTCTCCATCATTCATTTTGTTTGACTTTTCTTGCCTAAATTTTGACTTCCACCAAATTTTCGTATAGAATCCATGAGTGTCTCTTGTGATGAATTTGTACTTGTACCGCTTTCAGGTGTATTTGAATTCTTCGTTTGAACCGTTGTCGATATTTCCGTACATTGATTTGTTGACTGTTGACCACTACCATTACCAATACGTCGGACTGTTCGATATTCAGTGATTGTTTTTCCAAATGGTTTTGGAGCTAATGGTGGTGGCCCAATGGGACCCGGACTTGCACGAGTAATCAGTTGTTTACGATCTGATTCAACAGTGACTTTAATGTGTGTCGTACGTTCTGTTACTTCAAGCTAAAAAACAAACATGATTTATGACTAGAAGGCAAAAATGTCTTTCCAGTTAACAGAATTTCTGAAAATCTTTCAACTAGTATCTCTAATATAGTCGATGAAGATTATTACCTGTATCGGAGTTGGTGATTTATCTTTTTCAGCGATAATTGTTTTGTCTGCCGTAGTTAAAACAGGCGGAGACGTTCTATCAATTTTTGTTTTCAAGTACTCTGTGTCAATGGGCTCTTGTTTTTGTTGCTCTTCTTGATCTTCTTTTTCATATTTCTTCAAAATTTCATAGGCGGCCTTTCCTTTTGTTGGTGGTCTTTGTTGTATCGGTTGTTGTTGTGATTCAATTGCCGAATAATGAGCAGGTGGATGGTTTTGCTGATGATGAATATCACGAGGTAATTGTGTTCTATTGGCATAATCATGCACTTTATTATTATCAATGGTTGCTTGTTGCTGTCCAGGAGCTGGATCAATGACAGCAACAGACGGATTAACGAATCCACGGTTATCCGTTTCAAATCGTCCATGACGTGATTTGGCTACACGAAAATAAAATTTTTCATCTCCACCATTTTCTTCATTTAATGATGATAATGTGTTGGCAGGAGGTGGAGGAGATATTTTTTCTTTCAATAAGGATTGTGTTTCTGGTAATGCGCGATATTCGTCAGCACGTTTGTGATGATCATTCATTATTTTTACTAGTCCATCGACTGTCTGAGATTTTTTGGATGCTTTTGGTGACTTAACCTCTTTACCACGTTTTTGTTGTTGCTGTTGTGGAATGACCGAGGACTGTTGTTTTTGCAATATTGAAGGAGAGACACTTTGTTGTTGTTGTTGTAAAGACGATGTAATAGCAGGTGGTGATTGTTGATTATCAGCTATTGCATGGACATCCGTTACAGCTTGATTCACGTTTTGTGCAGTTGGTTGAATACAATCAACAGCTGTATAATTAGTACTTTCTAAAGTTTCTGTAGTAGTAACTGGTGATAATGCGTCACCGATGGGTTTAGTATTTTTCTAAAATAACAAAAAGATTTTGAATACTTTCTCTTTATTGTATATCACATATGAAATCGGATGTTTGCTGAATTTCTCTCTCATTCACCATTATTCTCTAAAACTCACTATATTAGCAATTCCCTCCGTTTGAGTACGAATTAATGCGTTAGTTCATTGTTTACTCATTTCAACAATAATATCTATAGCTTAATTGGAAAAAAGAAAATCTTCACCAACTTCTACAACGTTTAGTAAGCCACTATTCGTACGCGCTAGAGAAATGACTTACTTCTGGTTCTTCCTCTTTCCGTGGTGACATTAACGCATCTTGCACATTCACCATTGAATAAGTTGATTCATTTTGTTGTTGTGTTTTCTGAACTTTACTATACAACTGTTCGCGATCAAGTGTAGAAGCATCTGTCATTATAAGACGAGTTTCAGCAGTTGTCAAAGGAGTTCCTGATTGTTGTTGAGTTAAAAAATTCAACAACTTCGCACCATCAACAATCGTTAACTCAATCTTTTGCTTTTGATGATCTGGAACTAAACAGAAAATGTTGTTAGTGCTGCAGTTTTTACTAAAAGTGTCGTAAAATTATCTACGAGCATGCTGTGAGACAAAAACATGAATTTGGAGTGAAACCGCACACACCTTTTGTTTTCTTCAATTTTTCATCTTCATCAAATGCCTGTTGACCAATTTCAATAGTAGATCGAAATTCCTCGCTTAAACTTATATTGTCTACTGTCGATGATTCCATATTATTAACAGATGAAGCAGGAGGTGGCAGGCCTGCAAAATAAAACTGGTGGCATGCAAAGGAATCAGAACTCTGGATGGATGCGTTTTACCTGTCTGAGTAGCTATTGTTGTTCCATTTTCTGGTGGCGATGCTAGACGATGTTGAGTAGCTGAAGATGGACGCTGTGTACCGTCTAAAATGACATTTAACACACAGTTATCTTATACATTACATTATCTTCTGAAGAACAGAGCCAAATAAAAACCACTAGAGTAAGTCTAAATCAACTGATAAAATTCAAAAGTACCCTCTTTCTTTTCTTGCGATGGTATGACCGGCGTTGGTGCTTTTCTTTTTCTTCTCGTTGCATCACCATTTTGTTCACTGGTATCTGTTAAATTATTATTATCATCAAGCGATTCTTGACTACGATGTGCTAGTATATAGCGTTGTTCTGGCGATACTTGTTCTTGGACATAATGATGTTGATAAACGTACTGCGGTTGATAAACAGGCACACCAACTGGTGAAGGTTGTACATAAATCATTTGTTGATTGTTATTGTACGAATGTTGTTGAAGTTGAGGCGAAGGAACACTCGAACCAGGAGCTCTTGGTGCGCGCCGTTTTTTCGTTGTTGAAGACGTAGTTGATGATTGTGACTGAGCATCGAAATTGGGATCATTCCAGTAGGCATGTAATGTTGTGTGCGATGTTACAGGATGTGAAGAGCGCATTGGTACAGTAGACGTTGAAGATTGTTGAACAGTATTTATGGGAGTTGATAATGTGCGACTAACAACACCGCTTACATCACGCTAAAAATACAAAGAAAGAGATTGATTTTGACACAAGTTTCGTAATTAGCAGTATTTTAGAAGAAATTGAATTAAAATTCCAAAAAAAAAATTGGTAGAAATACAAAATCTAGTAATTAAGCATGTAAAAAATCTTTTTAGGATTGTCAGCTATAAGAAACCTATTTTTCTATTTCTATTTTCTGTCAAATGCAATATCACTTTTACAACAGATTGTATTGAAGACTGTGCGGACGTTGAGAAGTATAATCAAATTACCTCTTTTACTGTTGTTGTATGTACTGCATCATCTGGATTTATATTTTGTGTTTCATTGCGCGGTTGACTTCCCGATCTCGTTCTATAAAGTCTATCAAATGATTGAAGTTGATTTTCACCGCCATTTCCTGTTCTTTCATCTACAATGAATGATATAAAACATTTTTAGATATTATTCTTGATAGACCCATTTGGTTAAATATTACCATGTTTAATATGCACAAGCGTTAATTCATTTGTTTTATATTCAGCCAATGATAAACCTAACAACAATGGTTCCTGTAATTTTGATGGTAATCTTAGCGTATATTTTGTTGTATCTGAATAATGTTTTTGTTTACATATTTGTTCTTTTAGTTCATACAATGGAAGTGTTGGATCGACACGTAATAAAATTTTTTGTTGATCAGGTAAATTAACTTGTAAACGGACTGTAATCTAAATATTAAAATTATTATATTATTGTACTAAATATTCTAACAAATAACAAACTTCAAATGGTTGATTTTTCTTTGACGTTGTTTTACTATCTTTTGATACTTCTCGTTCTTTTGGCAATAAACTTATTGTTGAAGTACCTAAAAAATGACGATATATATATAAATGAAATATTTTATTCAGAAAGCAAAAAGCACAAGCAGCCCAAATATCATTTACAGAGAACAAAGCAAGCAATTCAAGTTAAAAGATGATTTGCTTGTTTACCGTTTATCTGCGGAAGTTGACAGTTTCTTACTAAAATAATATTATAAAATTAAAATTTAGTACTTTTAATATAAAAATTTTATTTACATAAAAAATATAGTAGACTGTTCTTTGTGAAAAATGCTATTATTCGATTTTATGAACTTCCATCAAAATGCATTTTTCTCACCTATTTGTGCAACTGTTTGAGACGGTTTAAATTGAATAACATGATTATTTGAATCTAACACAACAAGCGAATAGCCACTTGGATTTAATTTATGATTTGATGCAGCTTGAATAAGAAGATCCATCATTGGTGTACTAAAAATTAGTAAAAAAAAACAAAAATAGTTTATATTTAATGAAAAATTGTATCGAGATTATTATTTCTTACTTTGCATCAACATTCAATGTTGAAGGTACACCATTTGGAAGAATGAGTGTTAATTGCATTTTACCTAAAAAAATAAATAAATTTCTAAAATATAGATCTTCAAATGTTAAAGTAATTAAAATTATTACCTGTTGGATCAGGTATATCAACTACACCATGATGAGTATAGGAATGACGATTATTAGTATAACTAGTTGGAGGATGATGATGTTGATGAGAACTTGTTTCTAATATTGGCATATTTTCAATAATTTTGAAAAGAAATAGATGTTTTCAAAAAGAGAGAAAAATAATCTATAAGAAAAAAGAAGAAAAAAAAAAACCTAGGTATTTGACCCAAACAAATTACTCTTTACAAAATAATGTATATATGTTTTCTTAATCAATTTTTAGTAGTGAGTACTTATAACTGACTCACATCACTGTGCAGTACAGTTAAGAAGTGCGGTATGTTTTTCTTTCTTTCTTTCTTCATTCTGAACACATACATACATATATATATATATATATATACATGCAGAAGAAGAAAGAAAACATAGACACATATACTGTCTCTACTACTATATCATATTTATTGTATTCTGTTATAATAATACCATAAATGCGGCTTTTTTTCACATTAATACTTTCTTTCATCTGTTTGAAACAAAAAACGTGGATGTAGGGTACGGCACTACACACGCACATCAAAAACATAGGACGAATATTAAAAAAAACAAAAAAAAAATACACAACATCAGTAGTAGCAGCAATAGCAGACAAAATTTTTATTATTATTCAGGTATCAGAAGAAAATAAACACATTTTTTTGTCTGGTATTTCATGAAAGTTTTTTCAAGCGCAAAACGGCTCTAACATACAAGTAAAAATAATAAATAATCAATGTAAACATAGGAGAGAAAAGAAACAGAAAATCACTACACCTGTCGAGTATAACACTTATAATATTTCGTTCATGATGTCAAACATTTCCAGTAGTCTAAGAATGATTACTATTTTTTTAGTAGAGAATCAATCTCAGTAACAATCTTCCCTTAGTAAGTCGTTTTTTTTTTTTTTTATAAAAAAGAAAACTAGTCCTTATGATCAAAAGCTTACATTAACAACATTCGTCAGATAAATTTATTTGATAAAGCAAAAAAATAGCTTTTAACAGTGAATAAAACAAGTTTTTATTTTATTTTATTGAAGCTCAACCTAAAACAAATATTTAAAATGTTTTATGTCTATCTATCTAGTTTTTATGACATTTTTTATCATTTCTTCTTTTTTGTTTAATTAAATAGTTGTTTTTTTTTCTTTCAATATTACTTGTCACTGTAGAAAACTATTTCGATATTTTCTCATTAAAGAGTGCCACTTTTCACATACTAAATCATTTACATAAAAAATAACATTTTTCAGATTCTTACTAATCATTTGTTTCTCTCTAGAAGTTAAATTAGCATTCTAGTAAAAATTATGGATAAATTATTCTGATAACTATCTAGAGATTATCAATGGTTTTCACTTAGTTGTAGTTGGTTTTTTTTCTCTATGAATTCGTGAAATATTTCTAAGTAAAAAGAAATTTCATATCATTAAATAGAAGTTTATGTTAGCTACCTTGACTTTTTGAAGATACTCTTATTTATAGAATGAAGAAAAAGATCAATTGTCTGTCAGAGATACTAAAACTTAATAGAAAATGGCAGATTTTCATTATTATTCGAACTCTAATATTCTATCTCTTATCGTTACTTTAAAAATACTTACCCATTTACTTTTACATTCTAATCGAAACTAAGAGCACCATAATGCTATCTACTTATATTTGTTTTCGTATCAATTAAAATCATCATTGTATGACAGAGATAAAGAAACTCTCATGTATCGATGATAATATATGTGTAATCACGTGTAGATGATAACATCTTATTTTTTTTTCATATTCAAGGATTAAGTCAACGGATTAAAATCATTTTCTCACACGCCTCATCCTTAGACACATACACATACCAACAACCATCGACCCTGACTTACAAAAAAAAAATTCTTCCTTTTTCCTCATATTATTTATTATTGTCCTTTGCGAGACGATAGAATGAGTATCCATACTCATCTGTACCATTTTTTTCGATAACATTTTTCTTCTTCTTTTTTTTTCCTTTTTTTTTTTTTTTTTTTTTAATAGTCAACAAAAATAAGATTTTTGTACCTCGAGACAAAAAGAAGTAAATATCATGTTTATATCAATTCTAAGGGCATTTATCCTAATAAGTGACTCTTCGAAGTATTGATGATGGTAATGGTGGTCATCAACAACAACTCTCTCAACATGATGTCATCATCTTTCCATTTGGACAAAATTGTTTTTCATAATAGATAGAATGTGTTTATATAATTCAATCACAATCACGTAACATGTATATACACACTGTGCAAATAAACTATATACCCTCTCTTCAATATTGAACAGAAAAAATTGTCCCATATAGCGCGTAAAGAGAGAATGTCATCAAGAAAAAAAAAACAAAGAATATTTTCTTGCACCTATACATAATGATCTCATACATACATAGTTCTATCGTAATACACATACACGCGCAATAGTTAAGCGTTAGTAAAGAATCAGTACAAAATGATTTATTTTTATAAAATTTATATATCAATCATGGGAGAAGAAATATAAACGATTGAGTGTTTTTGAAAAAAACAGATGAAATAGATCATCACGGCCACAAATAAGATCTGGATAGTCAATTAAGATAAAAAAAATTTTTGTTGTTAGATGTAAAAAGCTTTTCTTTTGACAGAAACTAGAGAAATTTTCAATTATCTCAAATTCCTTCTCCTTCATCATGTTCAATTCCCCCACTTGTTTATAATAAAGAATATGCGAAAAGAATTTCTAATACTAGTTCAACTTCTGTCAAGACGAATATATATATCTGAAATGATCTGTTATTTAAAAATTTTAATTTAGACCCTGAATATGAACACATGTCTATTATGATAGTTTAAATCTCTCTTTCGTCTAGTAAAAAAAGAAAAAAAAGAAAAAAGAGGTAGACTAATTTTTATAATTATTAGAGTCTGATACACATACCACAGCTGTAACTCATGTCTAAATAGTTATAATGATTATAATCGATTTTTTAATTTTGTACAGTGTAGATCGAGCAACAAAAAACCTGTCACTATGAATTGAATAGACTAAATTATGATTAGTACAAGATCTATATTCTTCATGTAAAAAAATTTTCCGTTTTTTTTTTTTTTTTTTTTGTCACTCTCACTTTTTCTCTGTCACTGTCAATACGACTTTAGTCCAGAAAATATAATGAAGCAATGAGCATATATAATTTTTGTGTGTATGAGTAAAACGTAAGAAAAAAAGTAAAAAAAAAGAATATTTAACACAATGAAAGAAGATATGAATAGACCTGACGAAAAAAAGAAAAAAAGAAAGGAGAGAATTGATTTTGATCTTACTTAACTATATAGTCACCAGACAAATACATTATCAGTCAAATTTTTTCAAAAGAAAAAGTCACCCTTCACCAAAAATGACCTTTTTTGAATGAAGCAATTATTTTTTAAACAAATTTTTTTCCAGGTAAAAATATCAAAATATGGATATACATGCTAATGAATATATTTATGTTATTTTGTTAGAAAAATAATGTTATATAGAGCAGGTAGTTTTGGAATCGATGTAACTCATTTTAGCCCATAAGAATTTTTAAATAGTGTTCATGCAAATCAAAACATGCTCACCCCGCACAGATTAAGACATGCATTTCTGATTATGAAACAAAACAAGTTACTATTATTTTCCCTATATATATATATATTTGGCTAAATTTGTGCAATTTGTATAAAAACTACAAAACTGTGCGTAAAAAAATAAATGTATTTTGTTTGTATATGACAATGTAGGAATGGAAACTTTTATTTTTGTTATAATTTAGGATCATCTGCCACCGTTGTGATAACTTCATAGAAACTTTTTGATATTTGATCAATATTTTTTTGAGTAATTGCGCAAATATTTATTCTTCCATCACTCATTAAATAGATATGATGTTGTTGTAAGAGTGTTTGACATTGTCGAGGATTTAAGCCAGTAAATGCAATCATTCCATGCTAAAAAATTAGAAAATCAATTAAAACAAAAAAACATTATCACAAATAGATAACAACAAATAAAGATAAAATTTTTCAGAAATTTCTTCTTTGACATTTTTCGTTATCTATTCTATTTTAAAACAACTGATGCATTTCATTGAACACTTTCATGTCTCTAGAGCCCATAAATTAGACCATTATCCCTGGAATACAAACAGAATTATGTTAAACAAGAAATTGAACTACAAACCTGCGTTATAATATGATCCCAATTACCCGGTGTGCCTGAAATAAAAGAAGACAATGCAGAGTAGACTGTATATGTTACTTAAGTGTAATATTTACCCAATTGTTTTAGTTTTGTATAAAATAATTGTCTCATCGATTGTATTCTCTCGAACATTGTTCTCACATTATTTTTCCATTCCGAATATAATGTTGGATTACATAAAATTGTTGCTACAATATGTGCACCATGAGCAGGTGGATTTGAATAAATTCGTCGAATAATTGTTGTTAATTGTGAACGAAATTTTGGTATAATATCTCTTGAAGAAAAAACACCAGTTAAATGGCCAACACGTTCATTGTATAAACTAAAATTTTTTGAAAATGATTGTGCTACTAATAGTTCATGTTTTTGATGATCAGCAAAATAACGTATTGGCCATGCATCTTGATCTAAATCACCGGTAGAAAATCCTTGATAAGCAAAATCAAAAAATGGAAATAATTTTCGTTGTTTAATCACATCTGATATTTGTTGCCATTGTTCACGAGTTGGATCACAGCCAGTAGGATTATGAGCACAGGCATGTAAAAGAATAACACTATTTTCAGGTGCATCTTGTAAATCTTGTAGTAGACCATCAATATCTAAATTTAATTTTTCTTTATTCCAATATCGATATCGTTTAACATCAAATCCAATTGCTTGCATAATGGAAAGATGATTGCTCCAAGTGGGTGATGATATGTATCCAATTTTATAACCATTTCGATATAAAAATTCAAGACCAATTGTTAAACAACCAGTACCAGATAATCCTTGTATTGAACATGCTCGATTTTCTATAATTGATGATGATTGTTCACCTAATACTAATTTTAAACATGCTTGACAAAATGAATCGAGTCCAACAGATTTTAAATAATTTTTATCTAATGTTAAATCTTGAGCCATTGATTGTTCAACAGAACGAACAACAGGTAATGTTGGTGTTTTACCATTTTCATCTTGAAATACACCCACACCCAAATTAACTTTAGATGGATTTCCATCATTCTCAAATAATTCGGTTAAATGAAAAACATCAATTGGTGGATCAGTAGAAACTGTTTGACGAAAGAAACTGCAATGTAAAAATTAAATATAAATATAAATGGGTACAAACTTACTACTATCGAAACGACCCATTATTGATTTATCTCTGCTTATAAATATCTAGAAAATTTGAAAATATCACATAATAGAAATATAGAACTAAACAAAATAAATAAAAAAAACTATTTATATTTCATACATCGATTGATAAACATTTAAAAAAAACTTGTTTCAATGATTAATATGAAATTGGGATATGGTCATCTTATTTCTAACGAAATAAACAAACAAATAGAAGAGAAACATTTAGAAAAGGAATAGAAAATTGATTATTATCTCATAGAGTTCAATTAGGCACCGAGATATAAAATAGACACTCTTGTTCATTTTCTTACTCAAATCTCCTACAAATATCTCATATGAACAACGTTTTTTTTTCGTCTATCGTATACATGTACTCACATGTTTATTAATTACAATCGAAAACTAATGTAGGCATGTGTATATAACAGTTGTGGTTAAAAATTAACAATGTTTTCTTTCTCTCTTTTCTTTTGTTCTTTCTTTCACTTGTCGTCAAACATGTACAACAAATATCCCGAAATATTGATTACATACACAAGATTAACGTCCAATGATTGAATTAATATAAAATATCGCCACGTCAAAAGGATTAAATGGTGTAAGAAATATCTATTCTAGGGATGAAACACCTTTGTCAGAGAAGGCGAGAACAAAAAAATTTTTTTTTCCCTCTAGAATAGATTTTGTTTTTAATAAAAACAAACAATCTTTATTGCATACATTTTTAAAACAAGAATTAGATATTTGATCTTTTATGCCTAGTTTAAAAATATTGAAGATTTTTTTTTTCATTGAGGTGATCTCATGGCATTCATATAATAGAGTATAGAACGGATGCGAAGTATAGAATAAAATCACATTTCATATTAGAGTAAAAAGAGACACTTCACTCTTAAGCTTAGGGCAACAAAGAATAGTTCATTCCTAGACATCAAGTTTTAATTAACAAATCATTGTTAATCAAGTTAAAAGATAATTAATTCAAAAATTCTGTAGTCTGGATTTTTCTCTTTCTACTGTATAATTTTTTTTTTTTGAACTCATTATTTAAACATACGTTTAAACTCATTTAACACACAATCACCTATGCACAAAAAAATTTTGTTTTCTATGTTCATGTATTAGAATAAAAAGAAGCATACCGTTGAGATAATCGGGGTTTTTAGATACAAATTTTTACTATCTCTCAGAGGCTGATTTTGGTACTATACCAAATGACAGAATTGTCTAGAATCATGAACTCTATTACATATGAGAGAATTTTCAAATACTAATTAGAGATAACTACTATTCCATATGTCAAAAATTGACCATCTGATTGTTTGAGGTAATAGAATGGTCAAATGTTGAAGGAAGAATTTAAGTTTATCAGATTTTTCGAAATCTTGTCTGTCTGTCTAACGGAAAATGTTAGTGAAAAGAATGAGATTTGACCAATATATCGAGAAAATACATTCAGAAATCACATGTTTTCCCAGAAAATTACATCAATAATTAAGATAATTTTGTTTTTAAACGACAATATTATAGAATGGACTTCCTTCTTTAGACTGAAAAATCACACGATCATCCCACGGACACATTAATTGCAGGCTATCAAGAAAACTCTTTTTGCTGTTGAAATGTGCTGTATAAATGATTGATTACACCAATTTCTTGCAGGATACTAATCTAAGAATACCCTGATCAAAAAGTTAGAAACAACGTTGGAAAATACAAAATACAATAATATTCAAACGTATACTCAACATTCCGTACCTTATATTCTAGTTAATAAAACAGCAAGAAATGAACCTCATCGAACGCGTACACTCGATAAATATTAATAAAATCAATGAAGAATGCAATCTGGTCAAATTAAATTCACTCCTAGCCAAACACTATGTCTCTAGGTACAACCGTAAAATAGAACTTGAAAATTTCACTATTTATGATAACGAAGCGGACAAATGGAAAAGGAAGGGAATAGAAAATCTATAGACATTGGCGAAAGAAGCGTATACTAACAAAATGAGTGTAATCGAACAGTGGTGTCGACGATTAAAACTCGGATGAAAAAAAGATTCGCGAAGAATTTCATTAGGCTACGCAGATTTAGAACAAAACTCAGCAGCAATCAACTCATTTTTCACTAATCAATCATCAGCAGTTGATTCACATTAATTTTAAATGCTTCTTTGAGAAAATTCAATTCCACTTTTAAGTCATAATTTTGTCTAAATTTTTGTGAGAAAATCGTGAACTTTGCTTTCCAGGATAGCTTTTGGCTGAATTAAATTACATGAATCGCATATCCTAGACAAATATTCGCGGTTAAAACTCGTTAAAGCAGCTAGGCTCAGACATAAATAGAAACAAATCTAACCTTACCTCTCTGTTGTCATACAGAAGACTGACTCGAGCGCGAACCTTTAATACTGCTTTAGATTCAGTTTTACTCTATTTTATTCTTTTATTTTTATTGAATCTTATCTTGTTAAACCACCTGATTTCTGAAATCGGTGTAAAATAATTGTTCTTTGTCTATTTTTACAGAAAATTAAATAACTCATTTACAGAATCAGTTAAAATAACATTGTATTTTGCGTTTTCCGTCTACGAAGCGGAAGACAGCTCAATTCTCCGAATAGTGTCAGAATAGTTACAGTATGCCTCACACACTTCTTCGCGTTTATTTTTATCGGATAGCTTACTCAGTCAAGTTGACAATCATACACTACACAAAGATTTGAGTTGCTAAATAAATAAGACACCTTTTTAAAACACAATTCAAGAGCTTAAGTTATCTAAAAGAACGTTTAATAAGAAAAACACTGCAAAAGAAACACGGCAAAAGCGTAGCATCATACCAAAATTTAAACTACAATTCAGTGATAATGTTATGTTAATAGAGTGTGACATTGTTACAACCAAGATACCGTTTTGAACTGTGAAACCATGGTATCATTTTTTCATTGGTTTGAAATTTATGACAAAAAGTGAAGCAATTTTTGTAGGAGAAGTGTTGCAGATAGATAAATGATACCAATCTTTATACTCTAGCTTTTTTTCATACAACAGTTAGATGTATTTTATCTCTCGCGATTGATTATTTGTTTGTTTTTATTTGTTTGTTTGTCTGGCAATAAGACGATTGGTTATTTGGTAGAGCAAATCATGAGAAATCGGTCGTCTAGACTACGTATGTCTAGATGGATCAATATATGTGCAAAACTAGAAAATAAAATTTATCACTCTTAATCGTGCATGTGACAATATTCATGAGGTTTTAGAGTTATCACACAGCATTAAAGCCAAATGAAATGGTACCATTAGAAAGATGTCGCATGAGTCTTCCAGAAAAGAGTATAATCGGCAACGAACATTCATAAAGTCAAATAAAGATTTCTTAACGGATACGCATAATCAACATAAAATTGGTCGTTGTGAAAGCCCTAGTCCACTTTTCCTGATCAAGTCTTCGTGGGACCAGAACCAGAAAAGTTTGATCTCGCTGGCCTCTATCGGTGAATCCTCGAAAAAACATGAAATCTCTAGTGAGTTCTCAGAGATTTCCTGTAAAATCTCTGATTTTCAGGAAGTGGGGAGAAATAATGAAGTTCCCGGTTAGAGGTATGCAACCCGATCGGTACCCGACCCGATCCGAAGGTTGGGTACGGGTGGAAAAAAGATTTTCGGGTCTGGTACGGGTACGAAAATGGTACCCGTGCACATCTCTATTCCTGATAATTCACTAGTAAATTTCTAGAGATTTCTTAGGGGGAATGTACAACATATTCATCGTTTAGTTTTGCGTCTGCAGAAGTATATAAAAACTTTAAACAAGAACATCTCTGTTTTTAGATTAGTTTCATTCTTTTTTAGATAAGTGTAGCTGCTTCCGCCTGAGACTCGTCGGCGTTAACTTGCCCTTTCTACGTGAGTTAACTTTTTAGCCGAGTGACTCGTCCACTGGACGGGATTCACTGGGTGACTCAGGTGAGCAAGAATTTAAAAGAACGTGGTACTCTTTCTTATATAAAATAAATTTCAATTTGATAAAAAGGCGATGAAAAAAAAGCGAAATTATGCTTAAAATTGAGCACAGGAGTCGAATTAAGCATTTATTGGTTTTTGGGAACTCCCTGAGAAATCCCTAGGGACTCCCTCTAAACTCCCTAGGGAATCCGTGAAGTGATTTCATAGGGATTTTTCCAGGGAAAGTGGACTAAGGAGTCCGTTTTTAATTAATCCTTATTTATCTCAAACATGTTCCTCGACGGAATGTGTTTTGTGGGTCTGTGCCTACTGTGTGCGCCACTTTCTACATTTTCTCTCGGCATGGCATTGGTGTTTTGGTTCGAATTTTGTTAGTTATCCATGTATTGTCCGACGAAATTATTTAAAATATTTCTGATTTGTTTTCGAAAAGTCAAGAGAACGTACAAAGTCGAGACAGTAAGATTGACAAACTAGTAAATTGATCAGTCTGGCTTGATAAACGTTTTAAGTATAATAAGCTGATTGTGATAAAATGGAGAATGGATTTTCTGATCTCTATTGTATAACAAATCGTTTAATAACTTTTATACATGCGAGTATTATTTGTAAAATCTTACTTTAAAAACGGTTCATTGATCCGACAGCGAGAAATGTATGTATTCTGTAACATAAATAAATCATTGGTTGACCCTGACCTTCAATAAATTTCATCATTTACATATTTTCAATACACTACGTTAATAAGCATAAAAAATGAACAAATACAAAATGCATTCAAGCAAAAACTACAGCAGTCACTTTTCTTTCATACGCTTCTGTTGGAAGAATGATGTCATCTGAACAATTTTATACTAAAAGTCCTCTGGAATACGAAACAGAATATCTGATAATTACATCCATTGATGATGAATCATGTTTGGAACAACGCAATCAATATGTTAGAATTTACTTAGATGATAAGTTGAAATCATTACCAGAAACTAACTCTAACGATGGAGTTTATGTTGATGGTTTTAAAATGAAATCAATGGTATTCAAATCAAAGAAAATGAATGAATTTGATTCAAACACGGGAAAAATTATAGAAATAACTGAACCAACTTTAAATCAAGATTATCTAAACGTCTGTATAATAACTTCATTAGAAAATTTTGATTTAACATTATTGTCATCTCGAGTTGGAATATTCAGTGATTTATCAACGCACTATTGGTGGCTGTTACGTAAAAGTATCCATTGTCAACCTCAAATGTGTTCATTACTAGCACCAGCATTTAATTTACCACTATCGAAAGATATTGCTAAACAAGCATTATCTGTTTTAAAATATTATGATATATTCAAATCGATATTATGGTCATTAAATTCGTATCGTTCAAATAAAAAAAATGATTATCTTTCTACTACCTCACGTATATATCCCGTAATTTCTCTCAACTTTAAACCAAGTATTTTAAATTGGTTTTTTGAACGTGTTGCGAATCATGAACGTTTAAAATCAGTTTTAACCGATGAAAATCTCAAAGTTTATCTTGCTGGATGTGGAAATAAACGTAATAAATTTATTTACAATTTTTCAATGTTTGAAGACTCTATCATTGCCAGTTTTAATCTTACTGAGCGTGATTTATATTCGTTAGTAAAACGTTTTTCATTCAAATATTTTTACAATTTAAAATACGATTATTTTTTAAAAACTAGTGTATTGTGGGTATGTGAAATGTACGAATTAGAACAGTATCATGATTCATTTGAAGTATGGATTAGTTTTTTACAAGATACATTTCGACATTGTCATTGTCCACATTATTTTGTTGAAAATATAAATGTATTTCAAGACAAAGATGGTATGTTCGATATTTTATCATCAATTAATTATTTAAATATTGATCAAATCGTTCAATCATTAGCCATTGAAAATCTCTATCCTTATTTGCATACATACAATGAAATGATACATGAACTTGAGCAATTTCTTGATAAAAATCCCGTGCTAAAAGTCAAAATGAATATGTTATACAATATTATTGTTCGACCATTTTTCTCTTACAATGACAATCAACCAGTGAAAGAAATATGTAGTATACTCTGTCATCTTTGTATTCTAGAAATGAATGAAGATAATGGCGATGGTCAGCAAGGATTTTGGTGGACAACATGGAAACAATTATTTATTGATTATGATCGAGATGATATTGTTTTATTACCTTCTTCATCAAAATGTGATTATAATCCTGGACAATTTGCATTATACATGACAAATAGTGTATTGAATATAATGAAAGGAAGAATAATTGAAAATACATTGAAAAATTATGATCATAGTGCATTTGTCTTATACAATGATTATTATAAAGCATTAGAAGATTTGAGAAATCAAGAACTTCTTTAAATGAAAAAGAGTTTCTAAAATCTAGATGAACTGTTTTTTGATTGACACATTTTATTCGTACAAAAACAACACAATAACAGCAACAATTTGATCCCGTTAAATTCATAGAATTTAAATTAAAAGTTACAACTACCGTTTAGAATTTTTTCACTGACATAACATAATTACACAACATATTATTTGAATCTTTACTCATTGTGTTATGTTAAAAAACTGTTAGTCTTTGTTTGACTCTAAATAGGAGAGTTTCTTATTCACAATATTTCTGTTGCTGTAAGATTTTGCAGCGGTAATCGATAGGAGAGAAATGAACAAAAACTGAAAAACGCGATTCCATCTCACCTCCATACTCACTCGTGTCTATAGGTATAAAACGTACGAGATGATCAATCAATAAGAAATAAACACTAACATGGTATTTATAATTATTCAATTTACTTTATTTTCTCAGCATAGATAAATTTAGTATTATTTTTTCTCCTTCTTTTTATTGAAAATCACCACCAAAACCAAAGAGTTCTGAATACTGTTGATACAACCAATCAATATAAAGTAATATCTAAAATGTTACAAGTTCAAAGTATTATTCTCTCAAAAACATGATATATATCTGCAAATAAGTGGCTGTTACATTAAACACATATAATATATCTTTCCAACAATTATCATAGAATCCATGTGTGGTTATGACTTAAAAGCCGATTTTATTTAAACGTGTATGTATGTAGTTTAAAACTATAAAAATAAGTTTCAACTAAAAATAAGAAATTATCACATGATAAGTAGAAAAATGAAGCAGAACAGATTTAATTGAATACTAAAAACGTCTATTTTACTTCCTATTTAACATGTGAAACATCGATGCATTGGTATCAGGGCCCTGCGAGATTGACTTTTGGGATCTCTATCCCACCTCGCAGCTTTTAGTCTGATTTCCATCCTCTTAATCGTTTTAAAATTCCAACGATAGGTGTCGCTTTTATGTTGCTTATCTCTAATTACATCAAGACTCAAAAAAGAATCCAAATGAAGGTATCAACGAAAAAACTGAAGACCGATGACGAAGATATTGATTGCAGGTCAAATCAGTTTTTCAAACAACTACTCCAAGATATTAATTAAAAAACCAGTAAGTAAAACAGTCCTTGCCTGTTTTCCTGATCAGGACCTGCTTTTCGCCTGATCGGTGGAAGAATCAAGACCAGCGAACTTGTTGTATATATGCAAAAATTAGGTGTACTGCTCGCTAATCGCCCATACTGCGCAAAAATCAGTAGAAACACTCTGGAGTCCTTCCAATGTAACCATCAGACTCGGAATGCCGTTAGACAGGATTATGCACTTTCGTCACATCACACTTTCGTCATTATGACGAACGCACTTTGGTTATACATGACGAAAGTTTCTTGGGTGGAGGTACTCCTCGGGAACTGTCGTCAACAAAGTGTGAATTTTCGTCACCCACACCAAAAATTTCGTTGCATGAGGCGAATTTTCATCACAGTAGTGGTGAACTTTGCCCTCATTTAAAGAACGTTAAATGCAGTGCTTCCTTAGCAAGTGGTTAGAGAGTAAGTTCATAAGTTTTGAACAATAAATCTTTGTTCACTGTAAGTTACAATTTATGTAGAAGTGAATTTTTGTCACAGCCACAAAAAGCACTCCGAAATTCACGGGAACTTACGTCACCATGCTTTTTTCCTTTCACCGTTAGATATCTCTTGTTCAGCACAGAAATCTCTAAGACATTACTCATCACTTATGAGAATAACGATCGAAGAATTGGTGGTCACTATATACTACGTGACTTAGCAAAATAAAACGGTAATTATGAAAAAAACCTAGCTCTGGTCTTGAACAGAGTCTGTTTCTCAGAAAATACTAAGATTATACAAAAAAAGTCAAGACCAGACCAAGATTTACCGTTTGTCTGGTAAGTAGAAAAAATAGACTATCTTGATCTGATCTTATCACTTTCTTGTTCTGATCTTGGAGCCAATCAAAACAAGAAAAAAACAGAAAACAGACACCTGTAAGTGAATAAGTCTTGCCTCTGTTTTCAAGACCAGACAAACTGGACATTCTCTGGGATGGACAAGCCAGTCACCCTTTTCTTTTGCATTGACCGCTTGTACATAAACACCACAGTATCAATCATTATACACTTATAAAATAAACTTAAATATTTCTGCTGAGTTGAATAAACTAGTAGCCGTGCATGTATTTGCTCTACAAAAGTAGAGTATGGCTGCAGAATACGTACAAAATACACAATAAAGATAAATAGAATAAGTATTTGACTGAAGCTTTTGAAGTAAATTTACTTGTAATCTGTCACCAAGTGCGTACATTTTACTTGTCAAGTACTTTTCCCAAGTACTTAACAAGTAAATTTTCTTGGAAAAATCCACATGTACTGTCCACATCACTTAACCCAAGTACTTGGCTCAAGTACATTCACTAGGCTTATTATTGAGATAGATTAAGCGTAAATTTTCTTGTTTACATGCCACACGTTGTGTATTCTTAGTCTGATGAATTTATTTTTTATTCGTACAACAACAAAAACAACAACAACTTGAATAAAAGATGGGAGAAAAACAAACACAGATACAACACAAAAAGGTTGTGCGACCTAGAGAGAATGATTGTAAAATAAATATGAAGAGAGATTATTGTACTAATCTGACAAAGAAGATATGTGAAGATCAGCAACAGTAAAAACGTGTCTTTTTTTTATCAAACAACAACATATCACAGAAAACAGTATCTATATATCACAATACAATTAATAAATTTGAAAATGAAATTTTATTATTCTATTCTTGCTTCCACTACTGCAATTAGCTCTTGTGCTTCTTTTTGAGCAGTTTTCCACATTTGAGTACCCTCTTGTTTCAATTGTGCTGCCTAAAAATAAATATCTCAAATATACATCATAACTATATGTACATATATATACCGGGTGGCCCAGAAAAAATGACCCTCCTCGTATTTTACTTATAATTTCTGTTCTTTTCAATCTTCAGATCTGATTGTTTTCCCAAAAGATGCACCATCAAATTCTCTACAAGACTTGATTAAGCTTATTTCTATAGAAAATTAAAGAGAAAACTTAAACGAAGAATACTCAACATAATGAAACGGACCAGCTTTCTAAGCCCAAAAAACGTTGTGTTCAACCATTTTCATGAAGCTGGATGATAAAAAGAAGAGAATATACGCATTTTGTTAGCCCTTGAAAAGCTCTATCAACCAGTATTCGGTGCACAAATACAAAACCAATCTTTGAGGCTTATATCGATTTTCTCCTCTTCGAGGCTTTGCAAAATTCAGCTATTTGAATGTGTAGGTTCCGAGCTCCTGGAAAATGCTGCATAACGAAGCCAAAATAGCACCTTTTTAGCTCGGCCTTTTTTTATTTTGCTGAGAAATGACAGCTGTGCCTGGTTCAGCGATGAACGTTACTTTAAAGCTTTCTTCATAAATTCACCTGCCGAACAATAGCAGATTTTGGCTATTTTGAGGTGAATTTTGGAATGTTAGATTTTTCAGTGCTCACTTAGATTTGGACGAACCGTGAACTGCATCACACTTCAAAGTACTCAAAAATATCTTCACTTTTGTTTCATTGTTTCTAGAGTAGATTAAAATATTCTAAAATTTGTAAAACAAAATAGCTTAGAAAGTTGGTCCGTTTCATTATGTTAAGTATTCTTCGTTTAGTTTTTCTCCTTAACTTTCTGTAGAAATAAGTTTGATCAAGTCTTGTAGAGATTTTTTCGGCACATCTTTTGGAAAAACAATCAGATCTAAGGATTGAAAAGAACAAAAATTATAAGCAAAATATGAGAAAGGCCATTTATTCTAGGCCACCCGATGTATATGTGTGTGTGTGTGTGTGTGTTTACCTTTAATATGTATTCATCATTTTGAGGAAAATTGACTACATTGACCTCAATATTTTTATAACAACCAAATACAGCTGTTTCCATACATTTAATACAAACCTGAATAAATAAAAAATGACTGAAATACATTAATATATATGAACTGAATATAAACTCTCTTACAAAAAAGTCTGCTTTTGTACTTATATTAAATAACGGTGCTAATTTTTTGAGAACGGGCCATAATTCGTTTATATGTCTTGCAATTGCTAAAGGCATTTCAATACATCGTTCCAAACATCGATTCTGAGTTATTTGTTTACTATAAAAAAAGATCAATAAAAACAATCATTTGCATATCCATGAAAAATTATGAAAATAATTTAAACAAAATAAATATTAATTATAGAGACTATATTATAAATTTTGATTTATACTTTTCTAACTACTTACAAACGTTTTTCTTCTTCATTTGTTTCAGCCATTTTTTGTACAGTTAAATAAGCGTTAAATGCTTCTGTATCATTATCAATATAGTTCATCAATGTTTTCGTTGCACTATGTAATGGAGGAATAATAATTCTCATATCTTTTTCAAGTGACTCCCATTTTCTCATTCCTATAATTAGAACAAAAAGTTAAATTCACTTTAATAGTTTCAAATGTATACTTCTTTCACTCACCATATGTTAACAATGAACACATTGAACCTAACGATGTACCTAAAGTGGCAATTAGTGCAGTTACACTGCCACCACCCTATTCAAAATTATTGAATTTATTAAATAAAGTCTCGAGATATTTTTATATATATAAAAATTTACCGGAACAATTGTTCGTGAGCCAACATGACGAATAAAATCTTTTAATTCCATTGAAACAAGATTATCATCATCATTTCCTTCACGTGCTTGTATTATATATTCAATAATTCGTTCTTTAGGATTAAATGGTGTTATTGAATTTAAACCTAATTGTTGAATAACTAAACGAATCTTTTGATCTTCATCTAATATGAATAAATTTTGCTGTTTAATAAAATAATCGGCAGCCATCAATAATGGACGTAAACTATAATAATAAATGGAAGTATATTTTGTTCACCAATATAAGAATAAACAGTAAATAGATATTGCTTACGGTATAAGACCAACAATTTGTGAACCACACACGGCAATATTCAACGTTTGTGCATCTAGTAAGCCTGAATAAAATAATTTTTATAGTTATACCGTATTTTCAAAACAAAATTATTTACATTGTTCATATGCCTGATGAATATTTGTGACTTCAAAATCGGTTAAATTCAAAGAAACTTGAGCTAAATTTGCTTCTTCAAGCCACCATCCAAGACCACGAACACACATCAATTTACCAGGCTAAACGAATAGAATTATAGAAAATAATTAATCAAAAATGATATGTGTGAATAGTTTACTTCATCTTTACTACGACCATGTTCTCTCACATTGAGTGCAATACGATGAGCTTGCTCTTTTGTACCCAATATATTTACATTGTAACCGATTAGAAATTTTCGAGCACCACAACATGTAGCTCCCCAATTAGCAATAAATTCATCGGGACCATAATCAGGTTTCCATTCGGATTTACGAATCTATCGTCAGAATAATTTATAAAAAAAAATAACACTATGCATAATATTTAATACCTACTTTATGATAAAGCCCTTCATATTCACCGTCTCTAATTTGCGATAAATCACGACGATATTCTTTATCTTGTGCTTCAGCATACAGATACACTGGAACATTTAATTCACTTCCTAAACGTTCTCCAAATTCTTTGGCTATCTCTACACAATCTTCCATTGTTGCATTTTGAACGGGAACAAACGGTACAACATCCTATTGAAAACAGAATGAAGAATGTATATTTATATATATTTAAAAACTCTCACCATGGCACCAATTCGAGGATGTTCACCAGAATGTTTACTCATATCAATGAGATTGTAGGCGGCTCTTGCAGCTGCTAAAGCCGCTTCAATAACAGCTTGCGGATGACCGACAAAAGCTGTTAAAATATGGAGAACATCATACGTGTTATATTACATGATTTAACTAGAGTCTATCTATGCATACTATATACTGTTCTGTTTGTCGATAAACCAGGATCTACATCTAGTAAAGCGACACCTTCGACACCGGCAATGGCATGAGCAATTGTATCGATAACCTATAATATATCATTTTAACAAATACTATATAACAGCGGTATTTTGATATTGCAATACTTCTTTTCGTTGTCCTTCGGAAAAATTTGGCACACATTCAATCACTTTATGCATTTTGATTGTCTCTAAAACTACATGAAGAAAAAAGAAATCAAGAAGTCTTGTAGACAATTTGACGGTAAGTTTAAAAACTACTCTCTCGGCAACAACAATTTATATAAAAAATTGAAAAGAACTTTTGTGTGCTTCTATTTTCTCTTTTTTTGACGTATCGGCCATCATCGTGTTTTACTGGAATATTTCCTAAGAAACGTTCTCTATACATTAATATTTTTACCATATGGAGAAAATTTGAAAAAGAACAGACAAAAGCTTTACACTTAAGTTTAATAAAAACTAACCTAGTTCGAGTAAAAATATTAATTATTGTCTGGATGCCAACCAAATGAGGAAAAAATATAGGTATTTTATCCACGTTGCAATTGCAATATAATCAGCCCTTTTTGTAAGCAAGTTTGTAGTCCATCATACGAATTGGTTATACCAAAAAGTTTCACTAATCATGTATAATCAATCGTTCTAGGTTAATAGATAACACAAGTTGCAAAATGGAACATTCAGCATGGTAATAAAATCTCGGAATTAGAAACAGCTTCAAAGTCCAAGTCTGTCGCGGGCTGGATATGTTTTGGTGGAGTAGTGAATTTTTGAAAAATTCACTACTCCACCAACACTTTTGACTCTCAAAATTGCTCCTGACCTCCTTGAAAAAATCATTTTTCGTCACCAGTTCAACGAAGGTTATTCATGTTTTACAAGCATTATCGTATGAATATGGGTAGATGTTCTCGACTTTCAGTCATGTTTAGACTGTGCGGAAGTATCCTTATAATTTTCTAATGGTGTATCATTGAAAATTGTATTATCA
>CAJNOQ010002512.1:0-23977 GCA_905250885.1 Didymodactylos carnosus | reverse complement strand
TGCAACATATTATCCTGCAATACCGGTTTTGGAGACTGCGACTTGATGCCGTCTAACGGATGTGAAGTAAACTTACAAATAACAGCGACTCACTGTGGCTCGTGCACAACCGTATGTGCGCTCGGATATGCTAGCGCGGCATGCTCCAATGGCAGTTGCATTATTGCATCATGTAACAGTGGGTATGCCGATTGTAATTCATTGTCATCAGATGGCTGCGAAGTTAATCTACATCAAGTTTCTAGCTGCGGCGCGTGTAACAGCGTCTGTAACCTCACTCACGCTACACCCACATGTCCGAGTGGATCGTGTAACATTTCATCATGTAGTATCGGATATGGAGACTGCAATTCAGTACCAGTAGATGGGTGTGAAACGAGTCTTCGAACAATGACCGATTGTGCGGCTTGCGGAGTTTCTTGTAATCTTGCTCATGCCAACTCTTCCTGTTCTACTGGGATATGCACAATCGTGTCATGTTATAGCGGTTATGGAAACTGTGATGCAGTATCCAGCAACGGGTGTGAAGCTGATATAACGTCTGTCTCCACTTGTGGAACAAACTGTACTCTCTGCAGTTTACCGAATGCTGTCCCTGTATGTGTAAGTGGGATATGTCTCATCTCAACTTGCAATAGTGGAGGATGGGTTGACCATAATTTACTAGCTGCCGACGGTTGTGAAGTGAATTATCATACTTTGTCCAATTGTGGCTCATTTGGCACTATCTGCAGCACTGCTCATGCTACGCCAACATGTTCGACAGGATCATGTCAGATCACAAGTTGTGATGTAGGATTTGGGGATTGCAATTTATTACCTGGTGACGGGTGTGAAACGGATTTAACGACGACTGCCAATTGTGGTAACTGTTCAGATGTCTGTAATCTCCCCGATGCTGTGCCTGTTTGTCTGAGCGGAATGTGTGACATTTGGACGTGCTCCGCGGGGTACGATGACTGCGATCGTAATGCGAGCACAGGGTGTGAAGTAAATTTGTTAATCACAACGGCTCATTGTGGATATTGTACTAACAATTGTAATTTAGCACACGCCACGTCTGCATGTGTAAATGGCACTTGTGTTATTGCATCATGTAATGTTGGCTATGTTAATTGTGATAATATAACGAGCAACGGATGCGAAGTGGATGTACTAACGTCAACGTCGAATTGTGGCTATTGTGGTCACAATTGTACTTGTCCCCATGCTACTGCTGTGTGCACGAGCGGAGTTTGTGCGATTTCACCATGTGACACTGGATATGCCGATTGCGATTTAACAGCGAGTACAGGATGCGAAGTAAACATTTTCTCGGTGGTCAATTGTGGTAGTTGTGGTAATATCTGCAGTCTTCCCAATGCAGTATCTACATGCCCAACCGGAACATGCCAAGTTCTATCATGCTTGAGCCCTTACGGAGATTGTGATGGCATTGCGAGTAACGGCTGTGAAGCTAATTTACAAACATCAGCGAGTACGTGTGGAACGTGTGCTATAAACTGCAACAATTTAGCAAATGTCAATTTAGTTCACTGTATTAGCGGCAGTTGTAGTATAGCGACGTGTGATTCTGAGTATTATGATTGTGACGGCACAGTCAGTGACGGTTGTGAGGTGGATCTATATACTACAAATAACTGTGGATCTTGCGGCAGTACTTGTTCATCTCGTTCACACGCATCTGTAACATGTCCGGCTGGAACCTGTCAATATTCTTGTAATTCTGGATACGCCGATTGTAATGGATCACCAACTGATGGTTGTGAGACGGATATAACCACTTCATCGCATTGTGGATCGTGTAGTAATGATTGCAATGGTAATAACTGCAATTGTGGTTGGACCGGCTGTTCCTGTGGTAAGTGTTAAACTGCAGTCATGAAAAACCGTCCACTTTTTCCCCTTCAGTGTAATAAACTCACCGCATCCGTTCCTCGAATCAACCACAGCTGAGAAGCGAAAATAACTTCCTTACTTTAAAACAAGTTAATGATAACATTGTTTTGAATATACCCATTATAGGCGGATGTTTTCATGGTGATGAGCCTGTTTTACTGGTCAATGGTGAATATAGAAAAGTGAAAAATCTTTTGTCTGGCGATCGTGTTTATTCATTAAATGAACAAAATCGAATTGTTGAAGATGAAATAATTATGATGCTGCATCTCGATCCAAACCTTACAAGTGCGTATTCTTTTTTAGTCAAATTCAGTTTCTGGAACATTAGCACATTTCATTTATAATGACGCCTATATATGCATACATGCTTCCAGAATGCTAGACAACCACTTAGGAGAGTAACATCCGATACAGGTTTGTGCTTGTCCATCAACTACGCACAAGTAGAAGCATTACTCTTTACAAAAATCATCAAAACCCAGCTAGTTGCAGGCAGCTGACAAAAAAAGCGAGACCGGAGAGTCGTAGTATGGTTGAGTCATCTGTGATAGAAATATTTAAGATTGTTTTTTGTGAGTTCTACACGGAAAACTTCCATTTAAGACAATCCGACTCATGACTTTTGAAACATTTCTAAGATGTTTTAATCAGAATATTCGGAACCAACAAACTTAATTTTCTCTCCCAGTTAAAGTTGAGCTTAAAGTAGATTAAAAAATGGAAAAGACATAGGACATTGTTCTGCTTTTTATTTTTCAGCCGAGTTTTGCACGATTGAGACCGTTATGAACGAATCGTTGAGTGTAACATGTGATCATTACATGATCGTACATGGGCAAAAAGAGCGATATATCAGAGCTGATCGTGTAAAACACAACGATATGCTGTACGTGCATACCACCCAGAACTCAGTTAAACTAGTGGCTGTAAAAAGTGTTCGTCGAGATTTCAAAATCGGTTACTATACGCCAAAAACATTCCAAGGCACATTAATCGTTAATGGAATAGCAGCATCTTGCTACGTAGACATTGTTAAATCAATCCAGCACGAAACAATTCATTTTGTACTTGCACCATTACGGTGGTACTATCGAGTACTCAAGCAACTGTCGATTCAACAGCCGTTTAAATGGCAGCCAACAACAAGGGGCTACGTATTTCCAATTAATATACTGACTAAAAATCGACGTTTAATTCTTTTTCTATTCCAGACGAGCATCGGTTATCAAAAAATGTTTGCGACTGTTCTCATCACCATTTATTTTATTCATCGGGTATTAAAAAAATTCAAGTCGTGACTGTCTGCTTCACATCGATTGTATTTGATGATGACCTATCGGTAATTCTTACATAATTCTATTTCACTGAAGATAAAATAAGTGTCTTTTTGTGTTCTACTCTTGCTATTGATTGATCAACAAGATGTTGAAACTTTCTTTTTCAATAAAAACATCTTTGATTCAGTTTGCATTTATTGGCTGATATAGATTGATCACACATTCTATTGCTATATTACATCCGCATAATATGAATATATCAAAAATTTACCAATCAATCCAGTTATTGGTCCATAGCCCAACCCGCATTCTTTAAAGTTGGTATTATAACAATGAATGATATAAGAGATACTCGAGAAAACCAGGAAACCATTTCATCTACATCTTTTCACGTTAAGCGTCATTTACAAAACCAACATACTAGTTGTCAGCCATCAATTAAGTCAGCATTCTAATCGCATTTTTTTCCGTTCAAGAGCAAATGTGGCGGCCCGTTATTTCTTGGTAGCAAGTTTTATGACTTAAGAAGCTCTAACGAGGCAAACCTTTTTCAAAATTTTTTCCAACGTTTATGATCAATCACGGATATGAATGATATGAACCATTTATTCTACCTTTTTATACAAATTTTGAGAATTATAGCAGTCAGGTAAAAAAAGATAATTTCTTATTCTATTCACGATATTTCAACTTTAACCGTTCATTATCAAGTAAAAAATAAACTGTGAGAGATATGACAATTTTTATCTAAAAGACACAAGAAAAATAGAATTATAACTGTTCATACTCTTTAATGTTATTTTCACTCAATAAGTCATCGACTGAATTTAGTAAATACAGGACAGAAAGTTGTCCATTGGAGAATGGAGAATACATGAATGAATAAGAAAATATTATATATTTTTCGACTGTCTTTATTTTACTTTCTTTCGCTTTATCCGGAAAGTGGCGGCTGACTTCGACCGATTGCTTACTTCGGGGCAAACGTTGGCTAGCGTAATGTTGAGCGGGTGTCTATTATTGAATCTGAATCAATAATACAGACTGACGTAAATCTTTTTGACATTGAGCGTGTGAACAGTATCTACTTTGAGCACCAAAAAAATTACTTATAAGATAAGTGGAAAACATTTTGAAAATTTTTTATTTTCACATAAAAAAACGGCCCGATATATATACTTTCTAATGGCGAAAACCGAAGGTCGCTAGCTTTTGTCATTAAAAAGTTATTCAAAAAAATAAGACTGGCATCGTATTTTAAAACAGACAGTAGTTCAAATCAAAATTTTAATTTTATCTAGTTGACTTCGCAACCGTTTCAATCTCAGCTAGTTCAGATTGAAATTCTTTTGTGTTAATTCTCGCATTGACTCTATTGTTAAATTGGCTGCGCGAATTATATTAAAAAAGTTTGATGGGTCTGTTTCTAAATTAATAGAGAAATTAAATTTACTAGATTTATATAAAAGACGTAATTACTTCAGATTGCTTCATTTTTATAAGATTCTACGCAATCATTCCATTCTTTCGGATCTCAGTCTTATTCAGTATAATACCAACAGGCATTTTGGCAGGCTAAACCATTCTAGAGCAGTTAGGATGGCTGATATGTTCAAGACATATACCACCCTGTATTCCTTTTTTCACAGAACGGCAATTGAGTGGAATGGCTTACCAGAGCACGTGGTTACAGCTAACAGCATAAGCTTGTTCAAGCACAGACTAAAGAACTTCTTAGAGCTTTAATTCTTTATCTTTCTCTCGTTCTTTTTGTTTATTTTCTTTGTAGAAATTAGAAGGGTCACAGTCTAATAAAGGCAGTATGCGCTTTTTCTGTTTTTTTCCCCTGCAACAACCTCTTTTGATTTTAGTTTATTGTATTGATTCTTTTTACTTTTTTGTTGTCAAATAAATGTCTCAGTCTAAGTCTAAGTCTGTTCTACTTCAAATCAAAATTTCAATCTGAACTAGCACGATTTTAATCTGAACTCCGAAATATATGTCGGAGTTCAGATTAAAATCCAGTTGAGTTTAAAACTGAACTAGTTCAAATCGAAATTTTGATCTAAACTGATAAAGCAGACTAGGTGGATTTGAAACTCAACTGGATCAATAATGCATTTCAAAACGAACTAGTTGTGTTTCAAATTGAACTAGTCGGTATCAAAATCTTCAGCTCCTCCACAGTATTGTCGTGTAAAGTAGTACGATGTAATAATGAAAATGGTAAAACATTGTACACAGTAGCAACACAAACTGATAATATAATAGAAACTTTTGAACCAGCTACTTTTCTTGATCTTACAAGGGTCAATTTCTGCACTACGCGCCCTAAATACTGAATTATTGTCACTGGTAACCTTTATACAAGCTTGTAAATTTATACCAGTTTTAAATCGACAGATACATGTAAATGCGCTGACGCCTGTAATACAAAACGGTGTCCATGTAAAAAAATAATCATAAATGTTGTACAAAATGTCGTGGAGGAAAAGCAACAAAATGTAAAAACTGCTAAAAACATATATTTACTCGTTTTATTTTCTTGCTTTGTAAACTTCACAGTATTAAAAGAAAAGAGGCTTCTACAAGAAGGATATAAGTTAACTTTACTGAACGGCACTGCATTTTAATACCGTCTAGCTCAGTTTGAAACACAACTAGTTCGTTTTGAAATGCATTATTGATCCAGTTGAGTTTCAAATCCACCTAGTCTGCTTTATCAGTTTAGATCTAAATTTTGATTAGACCTAGGTGAAATTGAAATTCTAAAATGTACTAGTTCATTTTGAAACTGCTTTTCAAATGAACTAGTTTACATTTAAATTTTGATTTCACCTAGTTTTTATTAAAATTTCGATTTGAACTAGTTCAGTTTTAAACTCAACTGGATTTTAATCTGAATATATATATATATATATATATATTCTAAGAAAATCAGCGTTTCATTTATACTCACCTTAGAGAAGAAAAATATTAATTAAGAAAGACGAACGAGCAGGCACCATCAAGAGAAGCAGCAAAGAACTAAAATACACGGGAAACGAATCGATACTCGCGAGGACTGGTGCTCGCCCTTGCTCACCGAATACTTTTAGTTTGTAAAATGTATTGAAACTATATAAAATGTCTGATAATGGGAACCTTAAAATTGTTTATAAAACATGTTCAGACTAATTAATATTTCTAATATTAAATAATTTTTGTACACTTGATGAATGTTTATAAACAGTGTAGTTAGTCAGTATTATGACAACTTCAATGAATCTTTGGTTTAAATAAACACACGTCTGAGTAATATTTCATCATGATTAGTGGAAAGAAGGAATAATAACAGTTTTACTTTTCTTGTTGCGTAAGAACGCATTATTTTAGTTTTACTAACATACAGAATACATAAAAAAACAGGCATATACGTACACTCAATACATTTCTGATGTTTTAATCTGCTCCTTAAAAGAAACGTTAAGATGGCAAATAGCGACGAAATCACCGATTCTATTCAAGTTAGTGTATATTAAATTGGTAGATCACTGATTTAGCTTAGGTCAGTTTTTATTTAACGCTGGAAAAGAGCCTAGTGTTCGATATAGTAGTGAACATGACTGTACCAAAGAACTGTACCACAACACCAGCTGTATCAGAAAACTGTTACATTACAGAGGGCTGAACCACAATTAACTGAATCAAACTGGACAAATATTGATCGATTAGAATTCAACCTAATAAGTGGAAAACTGAGAAAATAGATGCTAAGATCGTGACGAGGAATGTAAAAATGCTTAGTATAATAATATAAATCGATTGAATATATCACAGAAATAAAACAAAATATAATATTTAAAAGATGTTTCCACATAAATCCGACCACCATATCCGATCAAGTGCATCTTATAGCCCCTATCAAAATTGTCTTAATTTACCCAGAAACCTGATTCTTTAGTTGACAGCATTGCAAACCTTCTTAATTCTTTTCATCCGAACATAAACATATCGGTTTACATAGACTAACTGATAATAAGTTCATATTTGTTATTATTACTCGAAAATAGTGCAGTAATTTGCTCGTACCAGTAGTGATGATTTATACATATCAGACTTCATTCGTTTCCAGTCTTTCTTCAGATTTTGAACCAACATTATTAGTAAGGCACCGGTAATCCAAAGTTTGAGCACTATTTTATTTTTGGCTTATTTTTACATCACTGGCGTATTTAAGCATTGCTGTTGGTGATAGAGGTCGACGAGCTGATCAAGAATATCTGCATTTGAGTTTTAAAAAATTGAGGTTTGAATGAAAAATCTTCCAAATACTAGAAGGTTCTCAAATTTAGAAAAATTCTTCAGTTTCAAAAACATTCAAATTATTTTCTTTTGCGTTCTTCTAACTTTTCGAAAGTAGTTTTTTCGGATCCAGCATTAAAAACTGAGAGTGTAAATGATATTTGATCGAGGATGAAGTAAAGGTCTATAATGTTATTGTCAACAGCGGATTAGTATGTTGTGTGAGATATCTAAGCGCGTCGACCGTTGACCACTTCGTTCAGAAACCAAATTGATTGTCGTCTGCGGTACCTGTGGAAGCTGAAAAATGATTTCTCGCGAGTATGATGATATATCAGTTTAAAAGAAAAGGATATAAAAAATGTGCTCGCAGTTCGTTCAAAATATGTTCGACCATAGTTAATTTCCCCAGCTAAGCGCACTCACCGGATCGAAAATAGCAAAAATCCGTGTTTTGTCCAAAGAGTTTTCAGGAAATCTTTGGGAAAATCATTGCGTTTTGTAAATTTTAGACAGTCTAAAAGGTTACATCCTAAAGTTATTTTAAAATTCACTCTAATGTTTTTTGAGTGAATTATGACTTTTTTCATATTAGGTAGAACCAGTCTAAAAACCCTGATTCTCATAAAACTCGATTTTCACCAGGTTTCGTATTTTTCTTTTAAAACAAACATTACCACTAGATTCTATGTGATCGATTACGTATGTTCCATGTGATTTTAAGGTTACCCAAGTCATTGATCACCGGTCCTGATTTTATAATGTTTCTAAGCAAGATACTCAGTTAAAAACGATAAATTGTTATAAATTCATCAAACAAACAGGTCTATTCCCTTTAAAGCGAATGTCAGCAAAACACCTAAAAAAGGAAATAATCTCCTAACTCGATACTGTTACTCCTTTAGTTAAAAGTAGAAAAAATTTAAATTCTTGAAAACTTTTTCTGATTAAGTTCTCGGTTCGATTGCCAGCTCAGAAACGGTTATATCTTTAGAAAGTTCAGGACAAAATCGGTATTGCAAGGAAGTGTTCAAGGAGATTTATGGGAAATCATAGACAAAAAGTTCAATAATTAAACGTGGAATGAAAGTTGTAACGAACAGAATTTGTAACGTTGAAGACGTCTTTGTCAAACGACACAAGTGAAAAAAGGTAGTAGGATACAATGAATATCACATAACAATTTCAACATAGGTAGTGGAACAGCATGAGGAGAAACAATAAATATTTTACCTTTCTTCTTTTTTGTTCTCCATTTCTTTCCATCTCCGTCTTCTGTTTCATTATTTGTGTTGAAAGTGTAATTTGAAGTGCAATTTGCCTAGATAAAAATTCGAAGTATTTATTAAAAATACCACCAGTTTCAAACAACAGATAGCAGCACACAAAACGTATACTAAATGGGAGTATTAGTAAGTAAGCTTAGCTAAGATGAGCTGTTTGATGTTCCGTCCTGTTGAAAGCATTTTTTAGTAGAGAACTAAAGAAAGAAAAAAGAAGGTCTTTTCTGTAATGAAGTTTTTTTTATCGAAAACCAAGGCTTACCTAATTCTTTATTTAGAAGTCGAAATATAAAAAAACAGTTTGTGTACTCTCAGTGTAAGAAGCTTAATTTAGCACTAAAATATTTCACATGTATACCAACGTAGTGTTTTCTTCGATGCGTGGCTATGGCCAGATGTATTATTTAATTTTATTTGTGTATATTCAGCATGTACAGTATGTTTTTGATAACGTAAAGCTATCGCAGAACATAAAACTGTTATCGCACTGGCAGATAGATGTGAGTGAGTCTCGGTTTCCGATACTTGTGCAAGACTGCTCAAACGGACCTTGCCTGATAAGACGCAAATCTACCACTTCCGAAAATCAAACTATTATATTATGATTGGGTAGAAAATCAAATTTTTCTCATATAGTCTCCAATGTGAAGTGATTGCGTTTAAAACTGCTGGACAGCGAAAGTAGATATCGGAAAACGGTCTTCACTAATAACCCCCCCATCAAATTTTCTGCACAAAAGTTCTTATTATATACATAATAAACTTAATTCTTGTTCATTGAAAACTGAAAACATGATCTCAAAATGACAAAAATCAAAAACTTCGAAAAGCTTAAAATATCAATATCTCGAATATTTGAAATATGGCATCCGCCAAAGTTTCCCCAAAACATCCTCGTATATGCAAGTTATTATGGGAAAAATTCGGCCAAAAGATCCACCAGAGATATTATAGCGGCAAGTTCGATCAGAGGTGAAAATTTTGCGGTCTTATCAGGCGAGGTTCTTTATTAATGTTTAGTAGTTTGATGAAATTTCCAGTGCAAAAAATTTTAGTGCATTTTATAGAGTAGACACTAACGTATATAAGTGTCTCAACTTTTTGTTTAAATGCTAATTAGAGCTTTTTCTTGATGATACTTATAATTCTAAGGGAAACAAACATGCTCAAAAGCAACTCTGTGAATTTTGTATCCACTATTGGACGAAAATATTTTCTTTTCCTTTAAACGATGACAGCAGCATAGGAACTGTATCTGTTTTGTATTTCTGTTATAAGATGATTAGTCTGGCATGGGGAGCCCCGAGAAGTTGGATTTTTTCACCATCACTATGCGTATCGTAATTAATTATTTTCATAACGAAGAAAAAACATGTTTATAATAAACTATCCAGCAATCGGTAGAGAAGTTACAGTACTTTTGAAATATGTATAGAACTTATTTATCGGATTATTTGATAAGAAGTTTTAAGAAATACTTTGACATAAATGAAAAAGTGATATCATTGATCGCGATGTTGCTCAGTTTTCAAATGACAAAAGCTTTTTTCGTTACTCTGGTCTTTTTACCAAAAGATAGAATTTTTTTATTAACTTTCAGAATATTTCTAACTTATCAAGGTTGTTTTTATTGAAACTGGAAGAAAAGTGCTGAACAATAACAACGCATAAAAATAGCAATTTCTTTAGCTTAAATTAAAATTTACAACATTAAAAAACAGCTTTTAAGTAAAACCCATGTGATATTTATGATTAACATGAAAAACTGTATCAGAATTTACTCTAAGTTATAGAACAAGAAACATTTCCATCAAGACTTTCATCTTTCTCCTTCAATCTTCAGATCCATTTGATGTATAGTGGGTTTAAATTTAATCTTGAACCAGAACGAAATTGAGAAAATAAATTCCCATTATATCATTCTGAAACTTAAACTATCAGAATACAAATACCAGTCCTTGCACCAAGTTAGGATCAAATACGCAAATCTTTTATCTTTGACGAACCGCAAAAATCAACTTCGCTGTTCGGTTCATACATTCTGAAGTTGTACAATGACTCAGTGTTATCCTCCGTGGATACAGTGTTATGTATAATCTTTTTGTTATGATTTTTGTTTTTGTTTTTCTGTTTAATGCATAGTTTATTAGGAACATGGTTCTTCATTATGAAATTAATGGATTACTATATACATGGTGATGACAATAGCTTCCTATGCAGGACTAATCGCCTGGTATCAAAAATACGAAATACATATAGTTCCTATGATAATGCTCTTCCACTGTATGCAAAAAAGTTGAAAAGTATTGGTGAATGAATTTTGCGTCAGACATTATTATTCATCCTTTCGCATCATATTGCAGAACAACTTTCTCACTTATAGTAGACAGAAAAACGGCTCCTGGAAGTTTAAAGAGATTGTTTTCTATGTATCTTACATACAATGATCAAAACTAACTCAAAGAAAATTGGGTTTGTGGAGAGTTGTAGCGCTTGCGTTATTACTTTGTATTGTGTACTTCAATCAAAATGTACACTTTTTCAAATTTTCTTCTTTTTTAGTTAAGCAAAACATTTTCTTGGACGAAATAAAAAGAGAATGAATAAGCCTCTTTCATTCATTTTTCCTTTCCATTGTTTGCATTCTTTTAGTACATTAGCATACAAGGTTAGGAAATTTTATGTGGCCAAGACAGTATATATGCAGGAAGAACCAGGCAGTGTATGCTAAGATAATACATATTACATGTCACATATTTTGTAACAGATAACAATATCTTTTTCCGTCCGTTCCTCAGGTAAGAATTCATTGCTCAATCAAAGGAAAGTAGAGCAAAAGAAAAAGTGATTCATCTTTTGTGCTAGGGATGCTACTTGGGAAAGTCAAGAAGAATTAAAGACTCATTTTCTGTTCTTTTTCTCAGGTCCAGCTATGCGCACAAGGACTGATCAACAAAAACCGTTTCCATCGACAGCTCAACACTATTATGACTCGTACGGATATGTGCTCGATCAAGTCAATTCTTCGACGAACACGATGAAAGTGATGTCGACAAATCGAAAACGACCATCATCGGTATCAAATGAACTATCGACTAAAGAGGAAACAAGCTTAAAAAACACAATCGACAATTTAGTGAAGTTCGACCTATGATAGATGTTCGTAAATACCCATTTTCTGATTGGTCATTGAAACAGCCGTCAAAAACGCAGATGATCGCGAGCGGCTTTTTCGGCTGCAACGTCGGTGATCGAGTTATTTGTATATACTGTAATTTGTTCTGTCAGCTTTTAATAATCTTGTTTAAATTTTGCTTTATTTTACAGTCGATGATTTTCCAAGTGATAGTAATCTTCATATGGCCTGTTTGATTCTTCAAAAACAGATTGATGTATTAAATGGTAATAAAGAAAAGATTATCATCCCATCCAAAAAACTCCAAGAAATAATGGCTAAAAATGCACAACGTAAGGTCGACCTTGACTACATGTCTCATATTCTAGAGTTATTTCTGTTTAGAACAAAGAACATCATCGAATACAATTATAACTTCAACAGAATCACAGAAAAATTAACCTCAAGCCTTCAGTTCTGGTTCAAGTTTAATTTCCAGCGTGTGCGTTCTGTGTTTGACGGATGAAAAGCGGTTGGCATGTATATCGTGTGGGCATATGGCAACGTGTGTGCCGTGCGATCATTCACTTCGTACGTACCCCATTTGTTGACGAGCAATCAACAGCTTTTTTCGTGTTTACATCTGATTACTTAAACAGGAATTTCTTTTTTTTAGTTCGTAATGGGTTTCTCAGTTTCTTTATAAAGTTTCATTCCCAGTTCGTTACTTTCTCACTGCTTTGTTCCATTACATTTTTTTCTCAAGTCATCTTTCGTGTGCACATAAATTTAATCAGGGATCACTTTTAAGTTTATTTAATAAAGTTCGAAGGAAGAACAAAAGTAACAATAATGGGTTATGCATAAGTTTTGCAACAAATGTCGAGCGCTGTTTCTCTATGCTCCTACTATTCTGGAGCTTGCACTTTCTTTTTGTTTGAGAGAGCAAAGTCTGAACTACAAAACGCGTATCAAATAAAATATCGCTCGCAAAGCCTCATTGAAAAAAATTTAAAAACTAAACATCACTAAAAATGTACTGGTAAATCGTCAAAATGTCCGCTCTTTGTCTTCGTCCGAGCGGTTCTTTCTGGTAGGATAAGCTTGAAAGATGACTGATTATTACATCTGAGAGTATTTGAAACGCTCTTTCGAATGGTGTGCAATACATTTTCCTTTTATTCAGTTTCTGTGAATCGTTTATTTGAGGACTGTTAGAAAATCAATTAATTAGCGTTAATTGCCAATTCTTGAATTAACAGATGAACTTTTTTCCAGTTTTTGAACTGTAAAATGATCGTCATTCAATTTTCTACAATCTGATGTAAAACAAAAGCTAATCTCATTCACTTCGTATTTTATCTGACGCTTTTGCTGAAGTCCCCAATTGTTACACGCCAAATCTCTATTTTCAGAAAATCGGACTTTTAGAAAGCGTTTCGGAAAATCACAAAAAAGTAACTTGACAATTTTTAAGGAGATCAGATCCATAGAATTTTTCACGGGCTATTTCTTCGTGTATTTGGTTCCAGCAAAAAGTGATTATTTTTGACATCAGTGAAAAACTTTTCTTGATATGCTTCAGCAAAATTTAATCAGACTATTTTTAGTGATGTATAGTTTTTGAGTTGTTTCTCAATGAAGTTTGGTGAGAGAAAATTTTATTTGATACACTTTTTGTAGTTTAGACTTCGCTCTTTCAAACAAAAAGAAAGCAAAGTCTCCAGAACAACAGCACCATAGAGAAACAGCGCTCGACATTTGTTGCAAAACTTATGCATAACCCGTTATATGAGAACCAGCTGGACTACTTATTTAGATTTTAGCAAAGTCAGTCATCCAGAAGTTACCATCCATTTAGCGAATCTTGAGGCCTCTTTTTAGTTTTTGGTTTTATTGGAGTTTTACTCTACCCCAAGTCAACTACGAGTTATATTCAAATATGAAAAGTCAACTAGTGGTCATCCTCCATCATTTTGATCTAGAAACATTCTTTCCAATTTTTGGGATAAGAAGTTTGTACCTTTTGACTGTATCTCTGAACTTTTGAACTTACCGAGATCAAGATTCATAATTCAGGCATTATTTTATCGTACGTAATTAAATCTTCTTCGAGTAAATGGGCAACGCATTGAGTATGTGCGTTCCGTGTAGAAAAAACTATGTGGAAAAAAAAATTTCGGAGAAATGTGGGTGTATTCGCCCTTCATTTTCCATAGTGGAATGAACAATGCGTGATCTCATCATGACAAACGCGAACCGATGAAATCGAATTAGAACAAGAAAAATTGTCGAAACAAAATCCATTTGGCGTATATGAATCTAAATCGCCAACATGTAATGATCCGTTAGTGTCAGTACTCTGTGTCAGGCTGGCCTTCTGTCCAGAGCTACAGCTTGCTTGGTGACTAGTAGAAGAATGGGTGACCGTCTCTGGAGATCATCAGCTGTAGGGAAGATATCGAGCTTATTGAAACTGCTTCAGCTGCACCCAACACCGCAAGGTAGCCGCAAGGCGAGGTATTCTTCCAACTGCGAGTTTATTCACGAAAGCTGTTTTAATCCACGTGAAATACGCGTTACTCACAGCTGTCACAAATGTACTTATTCTTGATCTGTAGTTGATTCATCAGTCATCCGTTTTTTAGCAGTAAAAAATGTGAATCAATGGCTTTTTCCAAACATAAAATTGATAACTCACAAGATCCGATTTTTTTCAACAAAATATCGTTGAAAGAGACTGAGAATCGTGAACATCTAGGCATATCCTTACCTCAACTCTAGACTGCAATAGACATGTTACATATCTATACAGTAAATGTAATAGAATACTATTTCCTATGTGTACTTACAAAAATTTATTTCAATAGACCAAATTTGCAAGACATATGTTTATTCTATATTCGTGTATCGATTAGGGCTGTGACAGTTACCGGTTACCGTTACCATCCTTCCCCGTTACTAACGGTAACGATAACTGACATAAAACTAATAAGCATCGTTCCTCGTTAGTAGAGGTAATGGTAATTGATATACAGTAAGAAATCCTTTACCCTCCAGTAACGAGGAACGATGCTTATTAATTTTATATCAGTTACCGTTACCTCTAGTAACGGACAACGATGGTAACGGTAACTGGTAACTGTCACAGCCCTAGTATCGATCAACTGTCTATTCTTCAATATACAAGTAGACATGTGCGCCGATAAAGAATTTTCAGCAGCAGCGAATGAAATTTTAACCATAGCCGGCGGCGGCGCGAGGTTATGAAAATTTTCTCCGCCTTCGGCGGCAACGTGTAAAAATTAGTTAACGACGACGAATCTCCAAAGGATGGAGGAAAAATTATGTACTTTCCTAAAACATATCATTGGATAGCCCTTGAAATTCTCTACAAAGTGAGCTGGTCAGACTATAGCCCGAAGATTTTTCCATCAGGTGAGATGCATATCGCCGTTTCATGAGAAAAGTTGGTAACAGGGTTTCTGGAAAACCGGACCGCTGAAAAACTAACTCCTTGGCTTTTGGTCGGAAAATTTTTCAAGCCATATAGTCTGATAGAGCATAGAATTCTGAGAAAAATAAGACATTTCCCTGCTGTATGGAATGCTTTTTCACGCAACTGCAGTCGATTTACGAATGGCTACAAAGGGAATGAAAATTACCAAAACATTCCGGTGAAGTTTTGAAAGACCTATTTATAGTTCATTTTGTAACCCGTGAAATTCTCTGTCGAATGATATAAAAAGTAGAGTGGTTAACGAGAAAATCAATGGTTATTATAAACATGAACGATGCTGATCAACCGATTTACTGGGATGCTGCCGTGTATTTCATATTGTAGACTACCCAGTTACATTTTCTTAGGACTATCTGATATTTCATTTTGTGGCCCGTAAAATTCTCTGTCGAACGGTGTATAATAGTTGATATTTGGTCTAGGTGAAAGAGGCGAAATTATCTAACTACTTGGAGTACAGGTCGTTTAACGCGAGAAGAGTCGTTTTTACTAAAATGTTTCCAAGGGCGCTGAAAAGAATTTTTAAGATCTAAAAAAAATTAGCGTTGATCGCGGACAAAACCTGCATCAGATGAGTTAACATAAGAATGATTTGAGCGCACTCATTGCAACTTTTCTGCGCCGTCAGCGGCGGCCGAGTGTAAGAAATGACCGGCGGGAAATCAGCGAACTGGCGCACATCTCTGTATACAAGTCACGTGTAGATTCTCTTTTTTCTCCTTAACATAAATTCACTTGCTTATTATCAGAATGTAATGGTCTGACTGGTAAACAAAAAATAGTAGACTATTTAACATGACTTGATCTATAGAGAGCATATTTTTTTTAATACAGCAGCATTCATAATAATTTTTATTTAATTATTATTTAATTAGAACATTCGACGTTTCGGTTACTCATGCAGTCATTTTCAAAAATTTACAACCATAAATACTGTACAAGAAAATTATAAGACGAAAAGAGAAAAAATACGTAGTATATATAATGTTAGCTGACCAGAAAGGAAAAGAAATTTCTTTATTAATCGTTTACTTTCTACTACACTAAAAGTACACTCTTGACTAAACTGTTCATTTATATATGTACGAATCGTCCTTTTCGTCACCTCCTGAATCAAATGTAATTTCATTTTTCTTTGACAAACCATCTGGGAATACAATCAGTGGAACTGATCTTACTGTGCCATTCAGATCAGGTTGTAATGATGAGATAGACAGAGATTTTTTAATTAGTAATCGATATTCAATCCTAGCATGCTCTAATATTTTACAATTTTCCCAGTCTCTCTTGTGATCAGTCTCATCACAGCGGTTTTGTATTGCTGATTTATCCGCTATAGAGCAAGAAACATCACCAAATAACTGCCAGTTAGACGTATTCGTTTCTTGAATTTGAGCAGCAATCCACTGGAAAAGCACGGCTTCTAGAGATTAAACGCATTTTGCACTGAAATCGGCGGTTTCTCAATAACATTAAGTTTAAAATTGGGTCGAATTCGACTAGTAAATTTATACAAATCTCGTTTAAACATTTTTGAGCTTTTATCAATAAATGGAATTTTAACGAATATTTTCTTCTTGCTCTTATTCCTAGGTACTACTATCAGCACTATTATGTAGATTAAACCATTTTGTTAGTTTAATTCCAATTAACTTGTCAACCAACGATCTCCGGTAACCGCTTTTGAACACTATGGTTCTGATCTTGCTTAATTCATTATCAAGCAACTGGTATAACGAGCAGATCATGAGGGCTCCATGAATCATACCGATAATAACTGATCGTTTACTTGACATTGGTACATACGAGTCCCACTTCATAATGAGACCAGAAAAATTAGTTTTTCGATAAACAGTTGGTGAGTAATCAGAAACCGTTCTGATCACATGAACATCGAGAAACGATATCGTATCATTAACTTCAGTCTCATAGGTAAATTTAATGCTCGGATGAAAACTATTTAACAACGATAAAATATTATCAACAAAAGCATTAGGATCTATTAACGTGGGTGTATCATCCACATATCTTTGCCAAAATCTGAAGCCATTCTTGTATAAATCATCATGTAGGGACTCTTCAAGATGAATCATAAATATATGAATCAGCAATTATACTCGCTAATGATCCATCAACGCTTACATCGTCAACCTATTCATACAACTTATTATTAAATCTGAAATGTGTATCGGCTGTAGCCAATAGTAAACAAAGCCCGAAAATCATCTCGATCTATACATTTATCACATTTCTTCTTTTTTAGATTATTTGGGCAAATTGAGCATTTGCCGTATAATTTATGAATAATTGCATCTATTGTATATGCCAATGATACTTTGGTTTGGAAATTTTTCTTCCATTTTCAAATTTATGTATGATCTTGGAAGTGTTTTAACTCTATTAACAAAGCCGAATGAGTCTTTAACAACACGGAGAAAAAAAACCGTGAAACTCATGACGGTTTTTATACGCGGTTTCTCGCAGCCAGTTTGGCATGTTTTTCTTTCACGGTTTTAGTTGTTCATGCTTTTGCTTCCTATGGTTCCAATATGACAGTTTTGCTTTGACGGTTTTAAAAACGTTAGAAAAATCGTCCAGTTAAAACTGTGGAAGTAAAACCGTCTACTTTGAAAGGAAAGAAAAAGATAATAGCTCCTCCAGGAATCGAGCCTGCTACGCTTAGCGAGCATGAATTATGAGACCAAGGCACAAACCACTGAACTGAAGAACTTACAAAAGTATGTCTTCGCACTGCATACTCATTGTGTCCTCGGGTAGACTTCTGTAAAAACTTCAACACCTAATGAAAAGTTATCGCTGTTGAATTTGTAAAGCTCCTCACTATCGCACATACATCTGAGACATAACAGAGAAACGCTAACTGTATAGGTGTGCACATATATTATATGATACCATCGAGTGTATTCTATAACGAACGTCAGAAACTTATGGTTAGGAGAAGACATTCACTATACCCTTCCGCTCTACCTATAGGACTATAGGCATCAGAACAATTCAAGATAGTCGCAGCTTCAAAGGAAAGAATTTGTAAAACGAGTATATTTTACAGAAACATGAGCTGGAAGACGTCTTCCGCTCCTCCCTGCCCCAAGTGCCAGTTTTACTCTCTTATCTAATGCTCTTTATTGAATAATCCTAAGTGTGGGATAGATTTGTCTAAAAGCCCAAGACTTGCTGCTCTATTAAACTTATATTAGTTGATTAGGACGACTTTTTGACATGCTGACGACTGAAACTGCACATGTTTTAATGAATTTGGAAGCTTCAATAAAACCGTCAACTAAAAAGCATGGACGCGCTTTCATTGTTTTCCTCTTCACGCTTTTATTTTCATTGTTTTCGTTCGACAACTGTCAGTTCCTGATTTTATTACTTCAATTTTGACCTTTACGATATTTTTTCATGGTTTTAATTTTACAGTTCTTAAACTGACGGTTTTATTTTAGGGTTTTTCATCGATAGTTCGAAAGTGGACGGTTTTGTTTCTATGGTTTTAACCTTTACAGTTTTACTTCCATAGTTTTTCTTTTATACTTTTGCATTTTACGGTTTTCATAATTTAGTTTTTTAGCAAGTGCAACAGTAATCCTAAAATCTTGTCCTCTTTGTTAATAGTAGGATCAACTGCTACCAGTGTAAATGTAATCTTATCATTGACAATATCATTCATTTTCTCAATGTAGTTGATTTTATCTAAAACCACCACTTCTCTTCCTTTATCTGGCTTGCAAATAACAACCGATTTATCAGTAGACACATTCTTCAATACTTCTTCTTTATAATTAATAAATGCGGATCGGTTATGACGGATTTTTTCGCTCTGCAGAATTGTGGGATATAATTGAGGTCAAATTAAATATAAATAAATGTCAAGGGATTTTATTTTCAAATTCTACTAAATTCTTTCGGTAAATAATAGTGACATAGAAAGAGTCTCGTCTCTTAAACCCCTCCCCGTAACAGAAGACCAGGTGATCTTTTATTTTGTCCGACAACTCAAAACTTTGAGAGAGCTCTTCTATTGCGGTCAAATTTTTTATCGTCTGCTAGCAATTCAATGGTAGAAGATCATGGTCTTCTATTTGACTTTCAAATCATATGATTAACAGTAATCTTCTGATAAGGGATGGTCTTCTGTTACTGGGGTTTAAGCTTCTTGGCATTATTATTTCATATAATTTAATGTAGAAAGCGCACATGGAATATATTGCAACAAATTCTCGTCAAATGTTAGGATCTATTCCTAGAGTTTTTCGCGACTCGTCTTCATTTCTCCGTTGTTATCTGTAAACTGAATATTTTTCATCATTAATTTCATTTTGTCTCAAAACAACGATGTTATCTATTTTCTCGTTACCGACTAATGCTTTCGTTACATTAGAATCAGCACAAGTCTATCCTGCGTGAACAATTATACAACATTCCCACAACAATGTGATCATGGTCAATATTGTACTTCGCAGTCCATCAAACCATCGTCAAGACGTGAAAGCCCATCAAATCCATGGCTAAATCTCACTGATGTGAAATCAGCCGATATTCGATACGAGAACGCTCTTTCATCCAATAATCCTGATAACGATATGACGCTATTCAACAGAATTCACGACTAAATGATCGGGATGACAGTGAGTGATGCTTTAGGGGCACACGTTAAGTTTCGACCTCGAGCTTATCTTAAACAAAATCCTGTCAGTGACATGCAAGGTGGTGGAACGTGGGGATTAAATGCTGGACAGAGGACAGATGATACATCCATGGCACTCTGTTTGGCCGCTAGTCTCATTGTAAATAAAAGTCTTAATCCGTATGATCAGCTTGTTCGATATAAATGGTGATGGAGAAAAGGTTACATGTCGTCCTTAGGAAAATGTTTCGATATTGGCAATTCGACAAAAGCATAACTCGACGAATTTATCAATCGACAACACAAATTTGGCGATTTATACAAAATTAAAGATTTCAAAGAACTTGGCCAATTGTCTGATGATCTATCATCGAAATTCGACACGAACTGCAGTCGAGATAATGGCGATAGTAACGGCGCTCTGTACCGTTTAGCACATATTCCACTGTTTTACTGCCAATTTAAATCTGGCACATACGCTGTTCACTTTGCCGACGGAAGTGCTCGTATAACCCATGGTGCACAGTGGGCATTCAGGCGGAAATTTGAGCAAAAATCGACAAGTGAGCTTTTTTAAATTCGAACAGTAGTAAATGTAGTCCTTGAAAAGCGCTATCGAATGGTATATAATGATCGACTAGTAGTGAACTCATTCGATGAGTAAATTAACTTACGAACATTCACAAAAAACACCGTCAAATATAAGGTGGTCGTAAAGTCCTTAGAGTTAGAAAAAGTTCAATGTTTTCGTCATTCTTTACCCAAATGAGCTGATTTTTTTTCTGAGTATAGTAAGCGGATAGAAGTGTTTATTCATCACAAAGACCATTTAGGAACATAAAACAGACAATTTTTTTAACGCTGTAAGCAAACTTTACAACGAGGTTTTTTCTCATAGTTATATGCTGATGCTATAGTATATTCTTTTATTTATTTAATCAGAAATGTTACTGATATGTAAGCCTAGTTTGAGACAGATTGTCCTCCATTATTCATACAGACATGAAGGCGCTGTTGAACAGAACGACATACTTAGCGACACATTTCTTCTGGTATCTGTTCACAATCTTCTTCGATTCTCTATTTAAGTTCTTGAATGGAAGTAAGTGGCTCTTCAAACACCGTGTCTTTCAAATATTCCCAGAGGAAAAAATCACATGGAGATAAATCTGGTGAACGAGCTGGCCAATCATATGGACCACGTCTACTTATCCATCGATCTGGAAAGTGTTCATCAAGCCATTCTCGAACGATAATAGCATAATGTGGTCCTGCACCGTCATGCTGGAAGTAATAGTTTTTCCGTCTTAACTGATCAGCATAGACGTTTCGGAAGATAACTTCTTCTTTCATCAGTTGACATACAAAAAGACAAATAATACACTTTCAACTGAGCAAAAGTACGCCCTATATAAGTTGCTTATATCTATAGTTTGATTTTTCTTTTTCTCTTTTATTGACCTTTATATACTGTAATGGACGAAACAGCATGACGGCAAAAAGGAACAGAAACGAAATTACTAGAAGGAGTAATTTCTTGTTCGTTTGTTTCATTGTTAGCTCTTTTTACAACTAAGTTAACTCTTAAGCTTTCGACAGTTAATTTTTCTTTTGATTTGGTCAGACCTTTTTAGTAGCAACGGCATCCAAGCTTGATCCAGATCATTCCTCCTGTTAATAGATTGGGTCACTATCGAATAGATGGATTCTTTCACGCGTCTTTTTCGCCAATCTATCTCATTATCTATAATAAATGCATCGGATGGGTTGAACAAACACTGAAAGTTGTTTTGATGAAAATGTTGTACCATCTCAGAATTGCTTTCTTCATTATCTTTTAGAAGTTCTCTTTCATGTTCACTCATACGCTTACTAAGGCCAACTTTTGTCTCACCATTATACACACTATCACACTCGCAAAGAATTTGATAGACTACAGATTTTGACTGTGGTTTAATGGATGAATTAAAATATGATTTAAGCTTGTTTTTATAAGAAAAGAAGTCTTTATGTTTTTGTGATGATGGAATTGCCTGATTAATGTTTCTCACCGTGTCTTGAATTAGTCTATTTACTTCTCTATTCGGATAATCAGAATTTTTAAGTATTTGTTTTAATTTCTCAAGGTCCTTCTGCTGCTGTTGAGTATCTGAAGTGGTTGATATTATTCTACGTGTCATATTAATAACTATATTTCTCATGATTGATTTATGATGACACGAATTAAAATTTAGTAATCTGTCTGCTACTGTTTCCTTTCTGAACCACTTTACTTCAATAGAATTTTCGTTCTCATTTCTGGTTATAGTGGTATCTAGAAAATTCATTTTCTTATCTTGTTCGTATTCATAAGTAAACTTGATTTTTCCTGGTAGACCATTTAACTCCGTTACGTATTCACTTAATTCGGCTTCAGTCATTGTTGTTAAAATTAGAATGTCATCAACGTATCTAAAGAGTTTTTCTGGTAAACTCACTTTTCCTACGTTCTTCTTTATATAATCATCCATATACAAGTCACTGAGTAAAGGCGAAAGACAATTACCCATAACCAAACCGTTTTTGTTTGTAATACTTTCCATTAAATTCAACATAGCTGTTAGATAACGCAATTTGAATCATTTTCTTAACATCAGATTTAGTGAAGGATGAGTTCCTGAAGACTGACGACTGGTCAAGTCTACCAATTGCTATATCTACTGCTCTAGACTTAGGAATATTATCATACATTTCGCGGATATCAAGGCTAGCTATTCTTTCACCACGTTTTAACTTGATTTTAGAGATTCTTTCAACGAACATTCCGGAGTTTATGATGGTGTAGTCTATAGTTGATCTTAATTCTTTGATGAGTGAAAACGCGAGGTGAGATATTAGTGACGTTAAAGTATCACGAGAGCATGTGATGATTCTTATAGGTTGTCCAGCTTTGTGGAGTTTCGGTTGACCTCTAACTGTCGGAAGATTGTCAATACATGTGAGATGTTTTTGTTGTTCTTGATCAATCTTATTCTGCTCAAATAGCTTTTGACTAAAAGATGAAATGACTTTTTTAATTTTATCTGTCGGATCATTGCATTCGTCGTAAACATTATTATCTCTTAATTTTTCCTCAATTTTTGACACATACTCATCTTTATCAAGAATAACGACTTTACCGCCCTTGTCTGCTTGTACAATAACTATGTCTTTCAAATTTCTAAGTACATAAATACACGTAACGAACTCAATTGTCGCAACTTGGAAAGTGAATATAAAATCATTGGCCAATTTGGTTGCATATAGTTAGGATAAGTATAAAAAAGTAGAATACGAATAGAACGAATAGTTGGTGGAAATGAAGAACAATTGTTTAGACAATTAACACTATTCACGAGAGTTATATTGCGAAGAGCGGATAAGTGTATACGAATAGGTCTATTATAATAGGACAAGTGTAATGTTTCAATGCAATCTGATAGTGCCACATAAGGTAAAGAGCATATAGATAATGGCAACGTTTGACTTAATGCATCTAATGTACGAAGAGATGATTGATCAATTGTCGTCATTTTTTGAGAAGGTGCTTCAAACACTTGTATTTTAGTGATACATTTGTAAAGAACATATTCATGAAAGAACTCGTCAGATGCCCAAGGAAGAGTATACCACATATGATGATCATATTGACGTACACGCTTCTATAAATATAAAGAGTATATTTAGATATTATTAAATGAAAGTTACATCATCAGGTAAAGAACAAAAATTCTCTTTTTTCTTTATATTTTATATTGATATATAATGTGGAAAAATATAATTGGTCTTTAACTTACAAAAGGATCGCTATCAGTGAGCCATTCTGATCTGTCAGACTAATGATTAACAACGAATGTTGTACCGACTAGGGGTGGCACATTTTCTTTACTGATGCGTTACTTTACTGAGTAAAGCAACGCTTTCAAATAT
>CAJNOQ010002511.1:0-23980 GCA_905250885.1 Didymodactylos carnosus | reverse complement strand
GAGTGCATAACATTCTTGTTCGGTAGTTGACCACCTGCTCTGAGTTGCGGTGAATTTTTTCGATAGATATGCCACGGGATGATCACCATCGGAATAGTTCTGTAATAATACGGCACCGATGCCTTCATCTGATGCATCTGTTTGGAGTTTGAATGGAAACCGATTGTTTGGGAGACGAAGCACGAGATCATTGGTCAAAATACGTTTGAGTTCTTCGAAGGACCTTTTCTCGTCGTCTGTCAATGTGATTGGCTTTCTTTGACCTCGTTTGCCAGTCTTTGACGTTGGGACAAATTTTCTTAATGGTTCTGCCAAAAGGGAGAACCCCGGAATGAATTTCCTATAATACTCCGCTGCTTTGACAAATCTTGATGCTTCTTCAGCGGTCTTCGGAAGCTGTGTATGTAACAGGCCTCGAATATTGACAGGACTCGGTCGAATATCACCTTGTTTAATCTGGTGGCCAAGATAATCGGTCTGTGTACGAGCCACCTCACATTTTTCCGAATTGAGACGAAAGTTTGCTTCTTTTAGGAGTTGACAAATTTCTTTCAGATGAGATAAGTGATCTTCGAATGTTCGAGAATAAATGATGATATCGTCTATATAAGCCAATGCGTATCGCCAACGAGTTGGACCCAAAATATGATTGATAACACGTTGAAATGTCGCCGGTCCATTAGTGACTCCTTGCGGCAAGACAGTGAACTGATAATGATTGTCCCTTGTGGAGAATGCTGTTTTCGGACGATCTTCTTTTGCTAGGGGAATTTGAAAGTATCCGCTTTTGAAATCAAATTTTGTGAAGATGACGGCTTCGGACAGTTGGTCAAATATTTCATCTATTCGAGGTAAAGGAAAGGCATCTTTGATTGTTATAGCATTGAGACGGCGATAGTCAATACAGAAACGAGTTGTTTTATCTTTTTTCTTGACGAGAACGACGGGAGATGACCATGGAGAAGTTGATTCTTCTATCTGGCCACGTTCTAACAATTTTTGAGTTTCTTCAGTTTTTATTTGTTGATCCCTCTCGGAAGCAGGATATTGTTTCGAATAAATGGGAGGATGATCACCGGTTTTGATTGCTGATTGAGGAGGTATATTAACGATTGCTGGACCCGAATCAAATAAATCTTTATTATGCCATAATATCTCTTCGACCTGCTGCTTTTGTTTTGGATGTTCGATGTGCTGTGTGAGATTTTGAATGTGTCTACGGACTTCTTCCGAATAACACGATTCTCGAAGGTGTTTTTGGAGGTCATTTCCGGTGAGAAAATTTTGTTGGCATTTATAACACTGTGTGTTCCGATTTGGAAATGAGTAGTCCGTGGTGGTCTTGACCGCTCCTGCTCTCGATGACAATTGGTTATGGTCTAAGAATCCAACAGGTTTTAGAGTTGTAAGGGATTTCCGGCGTGGTTGTTGCATGGTAAGACATACTTCAAACGTTGGATATCTATTTATCATGCCAATTTTCGAATTTTTGGATAGGGTACGTTGACGATCCTGAGCATTTATGACGAGAATTTTTGCCGTATGATCAGTGACGTTTAGCAAAGTGTTAGGGATGAATAAAAATTTTGACAGATAATTTGTAATAGGCTGAAAAATCAAGTTCTCAGCCCCAGAGAGTTGAACTTTGATGTCCACGAGTTGCTGAGAATTCGGAGGAATGGTCACTTGATTCACGAGGAAGACTGGATAGTTAAGATCAGGTGAAGCGATATACGGGAATGAGATAAGTTGTCCGTTTTTTGCTGGGATTGTCAGGCGTTGTTCATCGCCGTGTAAATGTACGTGATTAGGATTTATCCAGTCATTTCCGAGGAGAAGAGATGTGATTAGATTTGTTGCGACGTCTGCTATTATGTAGGTTTTAATTTTTCCAAGTTTAATTTCCAATTCAACTTGACCGATGATGTTGATCGATGAAGAATTAGCTGCTTGACAGTCGGTTTTCTTACCGCTGAATTTTCGATGATAAAGAGCGCTTAGAAGATTTTGGTGAATTATCGTGATGGCGGATCCAGTATCGACGATCGCAGATGTTGATTTTCGGTTGACTTGGACTTTGATATAAATTGGAGAGGTTGATGTTGCTATTGATGGCTTCTCAAGTTTACTGGGGACACCGCCATCCCGTGACCCAGTTATTGAAAAGACGGTGGATTCGTGCACTCGCGAACTGAATGATTCTGTCCGCAATTGAAACAGCCTGATGGATGTTTGTGATAACAATCAATGGTGCGATGGTTCGTTTTTCCGCAAATTTTACAGGGAGTAAATTGAAACGATGACGAAGAGTGTTGAGCCTGATCCACCACTGGTTGTTTCATGGTCGATTTGCGTGAACTTTCTGACGATTTCAATAATTTATGATGTGACCTTGGAATAAATGATGGCTGTCTTTCGACAGATCTCCTGATTTCCAATTGCTGTAAATCCCGACTGGAATGATTTGGATGTCGATATGGCCGTTGATGAACGGCGGCTGTTAATGATGTTGATTCCGGATTCAGAAAGAAGTAGGGTTGTTGTGGTTGAATTTTCATTTCTTGAAATTTTTCAAATTGTTCGTGAATATCTTGTTCCTTTTTTGCCACGGTCAAAAACGTTGCAATTTGATCAATTGGAGGTTCATGGCGAGAAAGTTGTTTCCGAAATTCAGAACGAACGCCGTTCATAAGATGTTGGACAATAATCCTCTCAGTCATACCTGTATCGACTTCTCGACACAAGGAAACCATATCATCAAAATACGTTGCCATGGGTTCATCAGGTTGTTGTTTTCGTTGAAGCAATTCACCAAATTTTGTTTGAGATTTCATGGTCGACGAGTATCTACCGCGAAAGGACGTTTCAAATTGAGACCATGTAGTAAATTCTTGATCGTCAAACCACGTACCGGCCGATTGTGACAGTTTTCCCCGGACAATTTCAAGACGTTGAGCATCGGTTATGTCAGTGTCAGTTTTAGTTAAATTTTTAATTCTCTTTAAGAATTGTTCGATGTCCTCTGATGGTTGACCGGAAAAACTGGGTAGATCATTGAAACGAGCTTTTCTGGATAATGTAAGCAATTCGTTGGACGACATGGTCGAGATTGGTGGTGTCGAAACTGTTGTCTGATTTGACAAATCAGGAGGCGACGTATTTATCGGACTTGGTAATAATTGTGTCTGACGAGAACAGTTTGTAATGATATCATGTGATAGTAAAGGTTTATTGTGTTTCTTAACGTTTAATCTTGTTCCTTCGGCCGTGTCGAATTATTTTCCACGAAAAAAAAGCTTATTTGAGTTTATCGAGATACTACTTGTATCGGGAGACGATTTTTAAGAGGTCATAGACATTTGCAAAAATCGTGCATGATCCGTGCTCATTATGAGCGTTAAACAAAAATCAAAAAAATTTGGCGCCACAAGTCAGAATTAAAAATAAACGATCTTCCTTACGAAAGATCCAGAATGTAACTTAAATGATTTTCCTTTCGAAAAATCTCCTCAAAACGTTCACAAAAGCTCGCGAAACGTTCGATTTCCGGTCGAGCACGGTAGATTGAAGGAAAATGGTTGCTTAATTGCAAGAGTCAATAGTCGCAGGAAACTTCGACATGTTTGCACTATTATGTTTCCCCTGTAGCCGAAGTTTGAAAGAAAATTCTCTTACCTTAACGTGATTACTTTTAATTCGAGTACGTACAATGTGCTTAATATGCACAATCTCTGCTTTCTCTAGCGGGTTGATTTCTCTTCGCGCTTTCTATAACAGAAAGCGTGGGTCCTTGAGAGACATTGCATTACAAGTTTAGGCAGTCAAATAATTACTTGCGGTCGATAATTTAACAAGAAATTTTAGTGCTTTTCGAGCAATTTTAGCAATTAGAGTTTCCTGTGTATTTCTCTTTTCCATAGTCATTTTACTCTACTAGAAATGAACCATGTTTGAACAAAACAAAACTGTACATAAAAACAAGCTCAGACGACTAAATGTTAATGTTCTCTTAAATGAGCATCTAGTTTTATATCAATATATTCTATCGCATTATTATTGTTATTGTTATCTCTACTGCTCCTTTTACGTTTTGATGAGGTTGCTGATATTGTTATCTCCTCTAGCTTTTGTAATTTAATCTTATTAAATATTTTTGGGTATTGTTGTTGTTGTGCAGAATGAACCAAATAATCGGCTTCTTCAATTGTTGTGGTAGTTAATAAAACTTTATTACCAGATACAATTAAATCTTGTTCATCTGCAGAAGCTAACTGATTAACAACACTACGTTCAATCTATACAAAATACATAGAGCAAAAGTAACGCATAGTTTAGAAAAGAACAGAAAGAAGCATTCAGTTACTTCATGTTTTATTGAACGTGCACCATAATTAATATCGTAAGCTTCAGCTAAACAATCCAATGCTTGACGATCCCATATGATATCAATATTATGTTTTTCTTTTGCCTACAATAATACAGCAAAAACGCTACTAACAGGTGGTCGAGCTTTGTTTTATCTTGTACACTACAAAAAATTGTCTTATGTAGAATCGACTGCATTTTCTTTAAGGACGAAAAAGACTCATATCCGCAAGATCTTCTCAATTTCGAAAATTCTCTTTCTTTCTGAGTGAAGGGGAGAATACAGTCTTTAAATAAGAACCCCTTCACTTACACATTGTTTCCAAAATTCTAATTCTTTTAGTAATAATTTATTAATTTCCAATTTTGAAAATGGTAAAAAATAAACAATTTCATTTATACGCCCTAAAAATTCATCACGACGAAAATGTTCCTTTAAAGGAAAAGAATAAACGAAAAATCTTAAGTGTCAAATTAATGAGAGAGAAATAGTTATGAATTTATACCTTTAAAATTGGTCTAACAACTTTATCTTTAAATTGATTTGATACTGTAATGTATTGTTGGTGATCATTGTCTATAGAAACGTCAGTTTCTAGAACAGAGTTTAATTTGAAAGAAATGAAAAACTTATGCGCCGTCCGTTCTTCAAATCTCTTTTTTGTTTCTCAGTCGCAGCGTCGATACTGTCTATCACATGAAATAAAGCAGAATTGAAATTCAGAATCGTGGTAGCCGACAGACAAACGTAGGTGCGTAAAGAAAGTAAAGTTCGTGAAACAAGCTGAAGGCGGCCGTTAGACACTATAGGCGAGAAAAGTGAAGGAATTTTCGAACCTTCTGTTCCTTTTAAAGGGAAAACATATACTATTAGGAATTTCGACCAGTTTCAAAAGAAAAAATGTATCGAAATGTCTGTCTATTAGCAGCACCAGCGGCGTTTTTCTCCAAATCTGATCGGATTCCTTTTCATTTCGACACTCTGCTTTTCAGTCCTAAGGATTCCTGTCTAGTTTTCCGTCTTTTAAGGTTGATTTTTTAGTTGATTTCATCAGGAGTCGAACATTTATTAAAAGTATAGGAACTAGAAGTATACAACGGTGATCCTTATAGGTGTTTTTGCTGCTGCTATACGTCTGTCCTCCCTTGTCACTGCTCAAAAGGAGATGGCTAAGCTTTTTTTTTGGACGACTTAATTAAAATTCCGTGTCACTGACACCAGTAGAAGGTTAGACTTTTTAGTACTCCTTATCCAATCCGCATCTATTTTCTAGAGTGCATGTGAAGTTCAGTAGGTTTTTTAAAGAAAAGTTTCTGAATTCTCTTGGTGCTAAAACTTTGTTGTTTTTCCTGGTTCGGAGTGCTCCCTATTCTGTGGCATGCGGGAGAGACAGTACAGGTCAAAAAAGGCTGACTACGATAATCTCACTCTTGTTTTCAACCACTTACGATCATCACTAGTTGCTGATGTTAAATTCTGTTGTTGTTGTTTTAATTTTATTTCTTCTTCTTCTCTTTGTCTTAATTCTTGTGTATACTGAACAATTTCTTCCGAAGCTAAATTTGATGTCATAACATAGATAGCTTGTTTACCATCAACTGTTGTACCGTTATTATCTGTAAGACGTCCCTGTAACAAAAGAAATGGAACTTAGATCTAGGAAATATTGACACAAATACTTTAGATTTTAAATGACAAAAGGCTTTTTGTCATAAACTAAAATTACTTTTTGGGCAAAATTTCTCAAAAAATGGCAAAAACTGCCCGAAATTATTGTTATCGAAAAATAGTTACATTAAAATCTATAAACTAAAAAGCGTGTCAGCGGCATGGTGGAAGAGACTCGTTAAAACTTCGACAAAACCCTCAAAAACGGTATATTTCCTTACTAAAGTTTGGCGATAAAATGGATATATCAAATAGAAGCCAATCATGTCTCTGATACATTAACTCCTTTTTTACCCATTCTTTTCCAGTACAGTTCACGTTCTTACTTCATCAAATAATTGTAACATAATTGTCAAGATATCTGTATGTGCTTTATCAACTTCATCGAATAGTACAACAGCTGTTGGACATTTTATTAATGATTCAGTCAGTTGTCCACGTTCCTGATAGCCAACATATCCAGGTGATGATCCAATTAATTTTGATATTGCGTGCTTTTCTTGATATTCAGACATATCAACACGTATAAAAGAATTTTGACTGTTTTTATTATTAGCATTATTTGAATAATGGGCAATTTGTTTTGCTAATTCGGTTTTACCTAGAAACAGAAAGAGACAAGACGGTATGGAACAATAAAAGTGTAGTGATTGCTGACCAAGTGTGTGTTCTTGAACATGTTAGAGAGTATGTATACTCACCGATTAGATAAGTAATGGGCACAGCTCATCAGAGAGAGACCCTGCGGTATTTCAAAGAACATAAACTCTTCAAAGTTTGGAAGGCAGAGAAAAAACAGTCTGAAAATTTCTTTTCCCTTTGTTTTAGAAAGGAAAACAGCAAATGCACGCAAAAAACTGCATTTAGGATTTTTGATATCCGCTCAAAACTGTCTCATCAAAATGTCAGACATTTTATGGGATAGCATATTAGAAAAAAATTTGTGATAGTTTTCTGCAAAACCATTAGTTCAAACAGAATTGTGGGCTGGTTTTTAATCAAATTATGTGAGAAAAAACTTTCTTCTCACGTGTTTCGTGCAGCTGACAGGACTTACGATAGATTTTCAGACTAAATTCAAAAATTTATAGACGATTTATTGTTTTGAAAACTGGTAGAATTTGAGTTTTTTAATTTTTTGACGTGATAATGGCAATAACCCAGAAAAGCCTGAGACAAAAGTTTTATCAGTTTTGCAAGGACGTAATGGGGGCTCAAAAAACATTCTGAAAGAGATGAAAGTGTATATTTGAAGAAAACAAGAAGTGCAGTCGATTCCAGTTACGTATTTTGTTTTTTTCGAAATATTGTGAAGGAAACGACCTTGATTCATTCGCGACCTTTTGGTTTCCATCAGTTCTGTCTCACACCCTTTCTACCTGAACCCAAAAGTTCTTTCTCTTTTTTTATTATTGTTTTGTTCGCTCTCGTTCCTGCACCTACCAACCCCTGATGATCCAAGAAATAAGAAAACCAATGGCGATTGATTGTTTACCCATCCACGTTCCTTACGTCTGATTGCTACAAAACAAACAAACAAAAGCAGAGAAACATGATACAAAACCGAACATTCTTCTCCAACTTACCACCGCAAACTGTGGATACAGCATAATTTTGTCCAATAATATTTTCTTTTAGACGTATTTCTAATGACAATTTAGGACGATCAGATTTTATGCGTTCTTCAACAAGTTTTCTTTCCTTTAAAAAAGCAAAAAGATGGCAGAAAATAGATGTAATATATCACCTTCAAGAGGTCAACACAAGGGGGAAAAGGCGACTTTTTCTTTCCTAGCATCGGTGAGCATCGCTCGCTCAAAATTTTTCACTTCTAATAAAAACTTGTTCCCCAAACAGAACAATCCTGTTCTTTTAGCGGGAAATTTTCTCTGATAACGGAACAATTGTGTTCTGTTCCGTGAATTCTATTCCCACAGACAGAACCTTTTTGTTTTGTTTGCGGGAAAGGGCCGTTTTCTTGATCCGTGGCACTACGAGCCACTCAGAGCATCGCTCAGCATGTCAAGCTCCGGAAAGCTCCCGGAGCCGCCTTTTCCCCCTTGGGTCAACACCAAAAAAAGTCATGTTTTTGTGTATAACAGTAAATGGGAATGAGAAACGATCAACTGCAAACCTTTTCTTCGTATTCCAATAATAAATTTTTACATCCGGCTTTTCCTGATGCAAAAGCTGATGGTAAATGTCCTTCCACAGTTTTTAATAATGGGTTCGCATTATTATCCAGTAATACACGAATAATCGATAGGCTACCATTTAAAACAGCGTAATGTAAACATGTAAAACCTTTAAATGTTGTAAAACGTGAAGATGATGGTAAACGATCACAAAATTCTTCTTCACGCGCAGTTTGTACTAAGTATGACAAAAAGAACAAGAAAATGATGATGATTGAACGATATAATTATTTTTCGTTCTCCTTTTTTTCCATTCTCAGGACACAGAATCGAAAAATTACCTTGTTCTTTTAACAAATACCAAACTGATTTAGCCGTTTCATTTGCATTTATATATTCACCCGGTAAATTGGGATCTGCACCTTTTAACAATAAATATTTGACTGATCTACAACAAAATAAAAATTATAGGATTAAAGAGAGAAAACCGACAGGTTGCGACTACTCAGCTGGGAGTCAATGCTGGACACATACCCAGGTCCATGATTACGACCGTCCTGACGGTCGTATACGTCAAGTTACGAAGACGTAGTTTGACGTATACTATAGTATTTCATCGTGTTTTGACGTAAACCCGGACAACGTATTACGTCAGCCGTTACGACCCTCGTATTTCATCGTATTTTAACGTAAGCAACGTCGTTATAATACGTTGGCCGGGTTTATGTCAAAATACGACAATACTAAATACGTCAATACTATAGTATACGGTCGTGAATCTTTGACCTGGGTCGATGGCAGCACTGTGAGAGCTTGCGCCAGAATGGCACATCGATTTCGTCAGTCCATACCCGTGAACAGTTGTTCATAAAATAAATAACTAAAATTCAAACAAGATTAATCTTGTCACAACAATTGTCTCATATGACGCTTAATTGGTAGTCAGTCTGCTGTTGGCTTAAGTACGTGCAAGAAGTCAAAAGTGGACAGAAGATAGCTAATTGCAGCTAGATTTCTCCTCTTTTGCACGCTTCCTAACACTACCCTAAAGATTTCTGTTTTGCTTTTTGTTTCGGAAATCTGTGCAAAATGAGTAGATGAGACTTCGTTTATTGATAAGCATACTTGTGTGCTTGAACTAACTATCTGTCTCCTTTTAAGTGTCAAAAGTGAAAATAACACTCAAAGTCTTTGAAATTGGTCATTAAAGGCGAACTCCACGAAGGTATGATCTTTTTCGCTGTTGTGGACAAGAAATATCAGGTACAGGGTGGGAAAAGTTGATATTTGAAGGTTTGGCTCATCGAAAGACATTATTGTAGTTTCCTTCAAGGACAGAGCTTTTTCTGTTCGACTTATATTAAACAAACAAAGAAAATAAATGAAACCTTACTATACTTACTCTAAGTTTTGATTAACAACAGCAACATGTAATGGGGTCCAACCTAATGGATGACGAATATTTATGTTTGTACATAAAATTTCTATTAAACTTTAAGTTTAAACGAGAGAGATAAAAAAATATAGAGAAAGAAAGAGTTCAACGAGAGAGAAATATCGATTCTTACCGTTTTAATGTATTTAATTTATCATAATGTGCAGCTTCAAATAACTGACATTCTAAAGACAAGACGATTCGAAATATAATATGTGTATGAGTGAACTGCAATTGATGGTAGATGTGTAAAATCTGACTGATAGGTTTTGTTTGCCCTCTTCGTTTATTTACGGGGTGAAAATATAGAAAACGTTTGGTGAATTAGTTGACTGAGAAGCTAGAACTTGACTTTAACCCTTAGGCGCCGGGGTTTTTTTGAAAAAATGAAAATTTTTTCTTTCAGAAAATGTTTGAAACAAATTTTATTGTTATATAGAAGCAATGATAAGAAACTTCAACACGCATATATGCGTGTCCCGACACCAAAGGGTTAAAGAAGTGTACAGAAATCTCGACGATGACTTATTTTTAAAACACATCCGAACTGTGTTTTTTTGCATGTTTGCTATTTTGATGTTGGATCCCTTGGGTCCCTGGAGAACAAAACGATCTGCAATACAAGCTTTTTTTACCTTGCGACGTTAATTCTCCTTTCATTCTTAAATTAGCGTATGACTGAGTTAAATATTTCCCAAATATGTACTTAATAATAATATTTGATAGTGATAAATAAGCTTTGATCGTCGACGTCACTGAATGAGCTACGAGAGTCAAGAATAAATAAAGTTTTGCAGTTGATGAAGATGATCGCAGACGATTGTGAGATATAAATAATAAACAATTAATGGATCAAGAATAAAATTTTATAATTGACGATATATTTCTTTTTTCTAAACTAGAGAGACAGAATTGAAACAAATGAAAACACCTGGAAATAGGAAGGTTGCTAATTTGCAAATGTCTGCCCAGGTTTTTTCACATCTTTTTTAGAATAAAGTGAGATGAAATGCTATAAAACTATTGGACCATAGAAACATATTTTGTTTTTTAAAAATTCATATATTAATCCTCATAGTTTTACGACAGTGATCTAAAAACACTAAGAGATGAATATTTATCTTACTTTGTTTTCAAGCGGAAGTAATGATGCTCTTTTTTTCCTTACCTGCTTGAGCTCTAGTCTGTCCTATCATATTTGAAAGAAAACAGTTTAAATGAATAAGTAGCATAGATAAAACAACAGATCGTCCGGAAGATTAAAGTATTATAGGTCGAGCGCTACCATTGATTTTAATAAACTGACGAATGACGATTCTTCTTCTCTAGTCAACAAATTTTAAAACCTAGATGCGTATGAGCATATTATTTTTTTGTTTTTTCAATTCATTTTTATCTTTAACAACCTTCGATCGATGTCAACGACATATGTTCGATAATCATCATCAGTATCAAACATGTTTATTTTTACTAGAAAAAAACTTGGTGGATAAGATTAAAGAGCGTCAAAATATAAAGATATACAACCGGTAGATGACACACAACTTTTACACAAAAGATCAACAGAAGGGTCATTATATTTAAATAATACCAATCGATATCACTTTTTACGTGATGGTGACAATATTGAATTTTATAAAGCTGAAAGTTTACTTATTCTAGAAACTTTAGCTTATTCAGCTTTACGTTAGCTGGAACACCATAATACAAATATAACTAAATTGTACAGATGATGATTTAGCAAATGAATGTTACTATTTTCATGTTACTATTCAAAGAGAAGGTAAGAATTACAAACAAACTGATTGTGTCGTCTAAGATTCTTCTCATAGTTATTTTCGTCAACAAAAAATGCAAAGCGTTAGATTGCATCACCATTACAACAAGGTTTGGTGCAAACGCCAAGATCTATCCTCTTTCGAAAGAGAATCGAATTCTGAGTAAGAATATGTTATTAACAAATTCCCAAAGACTTCCAAGGATTTCAAAAAGACTCGATGTTATTCAATTTTCAAGGTTCCAACAGCCACTTCGAACTGAATTTTGCAAAAACATGGTTAATCCGATAGACGTGAAACACATAGGATATAGACTAGAGATGATTAGAAACAAAATGGCATTTTGAAAAAAGTTGCAACATTTTTTGAAATTCGATATGATTACGAAGTTAGATGCAATGTTTTAATATATATTAATTAATTACTTTTTCTTCGTACTATTTCTTTATTTATTTCAAACGTTTCAACTGATACTTCAATGTTCTTCAGTGAATAACAAACATTAATTAAATTAATTAAAATTATATTAACAAAACAAAACGAATTGAACAGACAACTTTTTTCCTTTTTCAAAAACTATTAAAACTAATTAAAAACTATTTGAAAACAACAATCGAAACTGTTCTGCTATACATGCTGTAAGATTATGAAAAAGATGAAAGTAGGTCAACTTCAAATGCGTTTTTCAAACGATGTGTAGATTTGACCTATCTAAAAGTGTAGTTTTTAGTGTTCCAGACTTACCATCCTTAAAGCCTACTGAGCGTCATCTGCAGGAAAGACTTGTCCTTTTTAACGCTTTTATATGGTCACGGTACTCACTTTTTATTCGAATTGTCTGTTGCTGCTTGCACCTGTAACGAAATATGACCTCTTCTCTTACTGGCTATTCACTGTCACCCCTCTCCAACAATAACTTATCTGTCTCTTACTATGCATATACCACTCTCTCCATTCACATTATATCACTCTCCTATTGTTCATTTCTCAGTCCGTCACATTCTTCCCCTCTCTCTCATTGTTCATTACATATTCTTCTTGCATTGCTTGTATATTCATTTACACTGAAAGTTTCATGGCTGCATGTCTCTCCCATCCTATGTCCATGATTACGATCGTCGTATACGGTTGTATACGTCACATTACGAAGACGTAATTTGACGTATACTATAGTATTTCGTATTTTGACGTAAACCCGGCCAACGTATTACATCAGTCGTTACCACTGTCGTATTCCAGTGTAAGTAATATGGTTTACGATTGACGTAATACTATAGTATACGGTCGTGAGGTTTTGACCTGGGATGTAGAGTAATAAGATTTTTGCTCTCTTGCAGACGACTCCGAATTCAACTTTTATTAATATCTGACATATAGTAAGACAATATTATACGAAAACCATTTTGTAACTCAAAAAACCAGATGTCCGCCTGTTCTATGAAAAAATGACCACCCTGCACTCAACGTTTAGACCTATTTATGTGGTCGGATCGAGTGAATCTAATGCGTCGAATGGTAAAAGGATTTTGGAATTTGGTCTTGAAATGGTGGGGTTATGATCCAGCCCGTTCTAATTATGTAGACAGTTCTTAAATAGAACGGCAAGCAAAATTTTGTTTCCTACATAGGACGCTTTCATACAAATGGAAACGTATGAATTTAAAACAACTTTATTTTTAGTACTAAAAGTTGAATATTAAGGGGGGGGGGGGGGGGGGGCAAGGCGGGGTTTTTTAAAAAATTNTTTTTTTCTTCAACCTCTTTTGCTCAAATATAACGAACAATACATCATTTGAATCAGCTGCTCAAGTGCTACAAAATGCTGTATTTGGTTTTTTAATTTGTCATGGATGTGGGGTGTACCATCGCCGTTTTTTTTCATAACTTTGTAGAACGCATCCGCTGTATATATCCTGAAGTGCTTTCGATGAACAGACTTGTAATTGCTGAGAAAAGAAATTTTTACGCATTTCATACGATTTTGACCCTCTATTTAAAAAATTTATAAAAAATTCAGAATTGGAGCTGGAACTCCTATTGTTACGCAGTTAGACAGAGCACCTTAAGTGACATATACCCACAAGTTATAATGAAAACTGAACCAACGGTGTCTGAGAAAATTAACATTTTTCATTATAGTGCAGTTTGAGTCTTAAACTAATTTTTTGAAACTTATGCACGCATTTCAAAAACAACGAAACATTTTGAAGAAAAATTTTCGCTGGCAAAGTTGTTCAGGATAATGCTCTTCATACTCTAAGGGGAGCACTTTTTCCATTTTAGTGGAAAAATTTTGAAATAAATTACAAATAAAAAGTTTTTATCTTTTTTAAATTTACTTAAAATTTGTGTAAATTGCATTTCTTTCAAAATTTTCCCACAAAAAATGCTTTGTTGTTCTTGAAATGCGTGCATAACTTCGTGTACCAGGTAATGAAAAAGTCGAATTTCCATGCAAGAGCGATTTCACCTAATAAAGCTTTTCACTAGGTTTTTGAATTTTTTTCGAAAAACGAACATTGCCACGAGACTCAGCGTGATGGATAAACCATGTTTCCATTCATTTTAGAGATTACCACACCTAAGAAAATATCTATCCTGGGGCTTCGAGAAAATCCAATGGCGCTCCTGAACCACGGAAGATTAAGAGGTCGCTTAGTTCCCATTTTGTAGAGAACATTTTACGCTAACATATCTATATGTGAAACGCAGGAGGCACTCTGGCAGATCTTGGACTTTCACCTACTCTTTCATAGACTAATAAGGTATACCACCTGCAGGTGGTATTTTCTAAGATATTTTTATATCAACTTGTAGCTAATTACCTTCTCTATGCAATGCTGAAAATCGCAAGTCTTCGAAGTGCACTGTTCAAAAGTTATTAAAGAAATAGCCACCGGCATTCGTTTTTAATAATATATGGGCTGTTAATTAATATAACAGCCCATATATGAAAAAATCTCGAAAACATCCCACATCCATGACAAATTAAAAAACCAAATACAGCATTTTGTAGCACTTGAGCAGCTGATTCAAATGATGTATTGTTCGTTATATTTGAGCAAAAGAGGTTGAAGAAAAAAAGAATGCAAACGACCAGACTACACTGAACTGGCATCGATTTCAGAGAAAAATTTTATAAATAGGCCATTATGTACATATTTTTTCTTCCTTTTTCACATACATAATAACTATGAATAATTGTGCATCTAAACATACTTGAATCACATTTTTGTCATTATCCCTGAATGACTTATGAAATATCGAAAATCAGCCACTAAACGGAAAATTTTGACCAAAGTCCAACGTTACAAAATTCATAATTCCACCAATATTCATAGGACAATCAAAATTTCTTGAGGATACATAGTACTCAACGCACTCTACAAACTGGCATAATTAGAGGGCAGGTTTGTAGGCGGTTACCTCCCTTAAGAAAAACTTCTGCTAGCAAAAATGTTCTACTCATTTGTCTTTATCTACCTGCAACCGCTGAAAACTAACTTTCACTCCGTTAATGAGGTACTGATCATACAAAATGACCCATCCCGGTTCTTCTCGGTTCTGTATAATTGCATTTCACTTTAATAGAACGGCAACCTAGGTCGTTGATTCCGGCATCAGGATCCTGCCGGAACCTGCCGGATCCAACATCGGAACATGCCGGAAGTTGTCGGATTTCGGTAAAATCCTGCAGCAATCGCTTGCTCGGAATCCATGTCAGAAGATGTCGGAAAAGATCCGACCGATGAATCTGATTTTGCTGGTTGTGGGCAGAATTTGACCAGTTTTGAGGTTAAAAATAGTCTTAAATTTTTTCTTTCATTTTCTAGTGCTCTTCTCTCTGTTTACTCAAGAGAGTGGAAGCTCCCACTAGCTAAGAGGTGTATAACACATCCGTTGAAAGTATTTAGAGTGCGCCAGTGGTGAAATAAAACGGTGAATATATTATGCGAAAAAACAAATAATAAAGTGCACATCACAAGATCCGTCAATTTCCGCTGCCGGGAATTAACGGATCCTTCCCGAACACCAGTATCGGAACGAGAAGGAATTAAGCAGATTCCTATCTCCGGATCCGGTAGGGCGCCCGATCTCCGGAAATCATCGGAATTAAAAGGATCCGATCAAGCGAATTCGACCTGGGAACGACTTTTTTCTCGTTATTAGAAACGTCTTCACTGAAAATATGCAGAAATCACTAGGCTTTTTAGTATTTTGTACTTTTCTCATATCCCAGCTACAAAATCGCGATATATTCATAAGACAAAATATACTCAGACAAGTCAGGGCTATCACGTATCTGCCACTCACGTTAACGAAATGAATTCTGGTTTTCTTCTAGAAAAACAACGTGTTTCTGTGCATAGCCAAGCGTTAACTTTCATTCTGTTTTTATTTAAAAATGTGGCCATCTCACGTTTATTCGAATTGTCTGTTGCTGCTTGCACCTGTAACGAAATATGACCTCTTCTCTTACTGGCTATTCACTGTCACCCCTCTCCAACAATAACTTATCTGTCTCTTACTATGCATATACCACTCTCTCCATTCACATTATATCACTCTCCTATTGTTCATTTCTCAGTCCGTCACATTCTTCCCCTCTCTCTCATTGTTCATTACATATTCTTCTTGCATTGCTTGTATATTCATTTACACTGAAAGTTTCATGGCTGCATATCTCTTCCAGGAAGAGTAATAAGGTTTTTACTCTCTTGCAGACAGACTAACAACCATTTTGGTCGTATAACCCTTGCTTTCAGTCAAGAGGATATATTGAAATGGGAGGACAAAATAAATGCAATCCGGTAATCGACTATAGCGCATCCGATGAGCATGTGCACGACGTCTCCAAAGGATCAAATGATCTTCGGGAGAACTTCGGAGAATCTTTTTCTAAATATTGATATTTATAGCTGAAAAAACTTTCATAGGTACTCAAATATTGAATATTTCTTAACGGATGAGTTCGCCCAATGATAGATTATATAGAAGCTGATTATTATTAACAACTGATTATTTTATCAAACAATTATTTCTAAAAGAGGCAACCAAATTAGACCGTCCAATTTTATTGCTAATGGACAATCATACGATCCGTATTAGTATAAAAGTTATGGAGATTAGCAAAACAAAACCCTGTTATCCTAGTGCGCCCTCCAAATACTATCTGAGCTTTACAGCCTTTGGATTTAGTCATCTTTAATGACGCGAAGGGTGCATGGAAAAGATTGTAAAAAAAATACACTATACACACAAAGAGACAAACGATTCCTAAATCAGATTTCTCGAGTTTGATAAATAAATTCTATCAAAATGCCCAAATAACTAGTTGTTTCGAGTTTTACGTGTGCAGGTGCATGGCCATTGGATGAGAATGCTATGAAAATAAGATATCGGATAAACAACAAATCCGGACACCGTTAACATCATCAGGCATTTGAACAACCAAACCTTCGGTCGTGACTCTCATTTCCATCTCATTGAGATCGGATGGTAAAATTTCATTCTGAAAATCTGAGTTAATGTGTCTCGACGTTTCAATTGTGCGTTAGGTCTGTTTATTTTGAGCAAGTTTAAACTAAACTGTCTGAAATGACTGTTTGAAAAAACTCTGGCATCCCTCCTTTCTAAGCAGTAATTTTCATGTTGGCATCGACCCTTCGCTACGTTTTGACTAACGCTACTTCCACTACCTACTACATCAGGCGCTCTAAGAATCGAAAGAGTTAGAAAAGTTTGATTATGTCAATCGGTGTTCGAAGCTGATTCGAATAGCAGGGCGAGTACGATCGATTTTATTGTATTAAATGACGAAGATAATGAAACTAGAAAACTACAACATTTTTTAATTCATTATAAATATATTTTGTCAGTCTTTAGGAGTTTGTACTATTTGTGAATGTTTTACTCAACGCTGCAAAAACGAAACATTTACCTAGAAAATGAAGCAAAATAAAATTCGTGATTAATAGATAAGTATTAAATATAAATAAAGACAGCATAATACGAAAAGGAAAAAAAACGATAGTCGAACATAAAAAATTATGCAATGAACGATACGCAGTTTCACTTTTAAGTAAATCAGTCTGCTACAGAGGCCACGTTAGTAAAGTATGCTTTAGTTAGAGAGTAAATCAGATATAGTGGAAACTAAAGCTACTTTGGGCTTCTTGGAATAAAGCAAACATGAAGTTGCTGCTCTAATTTAAACTTTTCTTTACATGACAACCTACGACTACGGCGTAATCATGGCTGCTCCTTCGTATGGTGTAATCTTCACCACGTTTTGTGTTTTACAGAGACTTCTTTCACGTATTTTTCGCTCTCATGTTCTTAGCTTTGACAAACTATTTCTTTTAAACCTTTGTTGCGAATCGCTCGCTGACCGAACATGTTTGGTAGCGATCCGGTGTAATACACATTCTCTCACATTGTACACTAGTTTAGTCTATTTTCTCACTGGTTAGTTCGTGACTAGACATGCAACAATTCCAAGCCATTGCTCGCTGATCGACACCAAACATGTTCGATTGCGAACCGCTTGGTGCTGATCAGCAAACCCTGGCTTGAAATTATTGCATGCCTAACCATAACAGAAGTGTAGAAGAGCTCAATATATTTTATTAATATTTGATAAACTAAGTAACATCCGAAACTAATTTGACAAGCCATTGTATGACTGTGATGGTACTTTACGCATGTTAGCTTCGCCTAGGTACATCGCATGCAACCAGCTTTTTTCTGTGTAGATATTTGAAAGACAAGGTTTTCACATTGGTTTAAGCTGTTTATTAGAGACAAGAAAAATACAGACAACAGAAAGAAGCAAACCCATTATATCCGTTGCCTGTCTTTTGTCGTTACAAGAAACAGGATTAAGTTAGACCATTAAAAAGAAAAGAATGTGGAGAATGATGAATAAAGAATAAAAGACACACAGCAGGTGGGAAACAGAAAAAAAGAAAACAACAAATATGATTATAGGAATCGAGTGGATAAGAAATATCGAGATAAGAAGCGTAAGTCAGAAACGCTGGGTGTTTTTTATGTATTGAATAACTGAACTGTGCAGCTGATGCAATTTGAATAATTCAACATTTGCAAATTGATCCAAGAACAAGATGTTATTAAGAGTGAAAGGAAGCTCAGGTTGAACAGTGTACCAAACAAGTTTGTATGTTAAAACACAACACAAAAAATATACGGAAAAAAATACTACCGGTAACGTTGAGTCAGTTGCACAACTTCAATCGTTGTACAGAATATAGACACAACAGTGGCTTTAGTTTTGCGGTTTCTGCAAAGCTAAGTTCATGTGTTCAAATTTGTATTCGTACAAAATTGATTTTGTGTTTTTCGTTAGGTTTAGCTTAGAATCGTATAATGAAATATTTTTCCCCATGTATTCTGACAGAATAAAGCTTATGTCAACAGCGTATCAGTCTTTTTTTAATTTTTTCCGAAGATGCTAGTAATGTGAACATTCGAACAGAAAATGCCTGACTTATCAGGTTCCCTACAAGTACACAATTATGTAGACTCTAATCCTCTTTTGCATAAGGCTTGTTTTAATCGAGAAAACTGTAGTCGCATTTGGTTTCAGTACATTTCATATTTGCGTTCTAGATTTTCAAGCCTGGGCCATCTGTAATGCGGATAGAAATACTTTCGAAGCGTCGAACGAAAACGCTAGTTATGTGAAAGATAAGGCTTTCACGTTATTTTGGAAACTCAGGTTTGTTGGAAGACGTATCTCCATAAAACAAGATATTTATATATTTCGTGTCTATTTTGGATCTTACTTTATAATCAGTCTAAGCTAGGGGTGTTAGCCATGTTTTTTTTATTCCTGTACTTATAACTTTAGAGCTAAAAGCTGTTTAGACATCTCGTAGTCTAAATCGAACCCTTCTGAACTAGAACACATGTTTGGAAGACGCTTAAATTAAATTTCGCATTCAAATTTGGTTGCGTTCCTCCGCTGACGAGCCAAAGTTTTGAATAATGTTTTAGCCGCCGCCGATTTTCCGATCGGGTCACAGGTCTATGCATACCGACCTTTATAACAAAGTAGAAAACAAGAATAGTAAATGAATACAACAGAAACAGAGAGAGAGAGAGATCGAGAAATGATAGGCGTAATATAAAAGTATTTCTTACTCTAAAAATTTCTTTTTATCACTAATAAATGCACTCTTTTATTCTGAGGGGGAAGAGGTTACGAAAACTTTGCTGGGAAATTCTAAATGGTTTTGCAGTAGATGGGATACCTTTGAAATGATTTGGTTCTCGAATACAGGTTTGCAAGTTAGATGCAAAACCCAGCATGCTTTATACACTTTTAGAATAAAATTGAACTTGTATGTTGAATTTTTTTTAATCCAAAAGTTACATAAAAATGAAAAATTTTATGAAACGTTTTACAAGGTTCATAAATGTGTGATTTATGAAACTGGATTTATGCAGACAAGATAATCCTGCAGAATCTTTAGTAATATGTAATCAAATGAATAATATTTATATAAAAACGATTGAGAATTATTAGTAAGACAACTGATCATCTGTTCTGAATCGATATTTGATATTTTTCATTAAATGAACAACCATTAGAATATATCTAATCGACGGTATACCGTCATTTGATAACACCGATTCCATTGGTTGTTTTACTTTTTCACGCTAAATAAACCATACTATTAAATAATCCATCTAGTCGTTGGCTATTTGAATTGTTTTAATACAGTTGCCGACGTGATCCGACACGGCCCGCAAACGGCCGTAAAATCGATTTACGACGCCGTAATCCTATCCTTCGTAATACGGGTCCATTATGGTCTTAAACGCTCTCGTAAAATGGTGTTTACGGCTGCATTGTTACGAAGCATAGGATTACGACTGTTTACGCCGTGTTACGTTACAGTACACGATCTTAATTCGCCGTGTATGGCCTTCGTAACCAGTGGTGATCTGAGTGGATATGTGGAACCTGTTGTTCCATCTAATATAGATAACCTTAAATTATTTATTAAGATTAATGATGATTGTCCGTTTATAATTTTGAATCTGATCAAATGCTTTACAAAGAACTGGAATGTCTCCTGTTTCTGTATTACCGAAAATACCAAATTTTTATTAAAAGCACCATCAATTTCATTATTATAAATAAATGTATCTGATTCTTGTAATAACAATTGCAAACCAAATCCATTTGGAATCGATGTAATTGAACATCGTTGTTGCATACCTTTTCCAAGTTTTCCATCAGCAATGATTGCGGAAATAACTGGATAACATCAAATGCAACATTCATATTACATGATTCATATATGGAGTTTTTCTAGATCCTAAATATGTATACAAATAAACGTACCACAGAAATATAAAACCCGGCTAAACATTGTGAAATCAGAATCCTAACTGTCATCAGAAAATTTATTCAAGATGAGTTTTCTTTCTGTTAAAAGTTGTGTTTTTCAGTGTCCTTCTGGCAAGAAACTAGCTTCCATGAGTTAAAAAAGTAAGATTTCTATCTTTTTTACGGCAAAAAGCTTGACAAAGAAGTAGACAAGAAGTTTTACACGGGATTGTTTCTTGTCATTAGAGAATCTTTATGGTGAGAGTTGCATACATCATGTTCTCAAGGAAAAGTCCTAATAAAATGATGGAAACGACTGTCACTTAGTCACATTTACTGACAAATAGTAAAAAATTGTTAGTTCCCTTTAATCTTAATTCTTAGGTTTTCAGACTTTTTGTGGCCTGATATGGCTTGTCGAGATGTGACTGAGCGTTTCACTCATGCACGAAGTATGTTTTGGTGCCTTAAAATATGCGTTTTGCTCAAAAGCAGTTTTTGAGGTTGTGTGACGTTGAGAAACTGCAGGAAAGCGCTTTTTTTTGAAATTCCGAGTAAAATGGGAAAAAGTTCGACAGTTTTCTAGAAAACCTTAGTTAGGAAAACACGGTTTTCCCAAAATGGTTAAACTTTGGAAAACATATCTCACCATCATTGGATAAAGCAATGAAAACTGCATACAGCTATGTTATTTTGGTAATGTTACCTCACATCCTGTGAGGGGAAAAGTCAAATGACGAAGCCAAATAACAGGTTTTTCACGAATTTTCGACCTCAAGTTGCTTTTTTAACCTGAAATCACTAGTTTGAAGCAATCATTGTTGATTTGTCAAAGCTGAACAACACACAAAACTATGTGATCAATTGAACATTTTTCATAAGTCTTGTACTAGAATCTTTGTATAATGGAGGACATTTATCGTCATCATCGACATTTTTATTGTTATTATCAAAAATATTATCATCATGACCAGAAATATAGATATGAGCAGCTGAGAGTGGTACTGGATTAGTTATTTGCTCTATTTTGTCGTTGAAATCAACAGCATCTTTATAATTTCATCAACGAAACGGTGGCTGCTGTTTGTATCAAGTAATGTTGTCAACTTTCGTTCAACTTCTCTTTTCTTTCCCTGTTGATATACCTTGAAGCTGTAATAATGATCAGCATCACACATAACTGCAAAAAGCAGAAAAAAGGGACAACCTTTATTTGAAGAATACAGACAAAGCTCAATAATCGTCAACCTAAAATCCGAATGGCAGATCCAGACGTGTACTCCATCACTTCAAACAACATAGGGTGCAACATGCAGTAAGCTTCTATAGATTGCAGGCTAAAAAGAAGAGTAAAAACTGTAAAACACCGTATTTGTGATCCATTCTCAAAATCACGACTAAGTAATCTTAAAAAACGAGGAATGAGGTAGTTTGAATGAAAGACTTTCGTGAATAAAGCTTCTATTTGCTTTCGTGCCTTTGTAAGCGATTGGTCACTTTTATGAGTCAATAGGAGAAGCGAAGCGTAGTACATTAGTGCAGTGGAATGAAAGTGGTGAATAAACGATGACAGAGTATCATTTAAGACTATCTAAATCCACTGTCGTCTCTTTCCTATCTGTTTTCAACAAAAGACAAAACAGTAATTGATTTTTTAAGCAAATTTCCTAAGATCCGGTATACCGTACTGTATTTCTCACGCCGTCGGCATTCAAAATACAGATCGTAAACTCTCGGGATTTCCTGGTATATTCCGCGGATTTTCTGGATTTCGCGGCAGCGCAAAATGGAGTTGTTCGCAGCTGCAATATTTCTTTGTCAAAGTAACTGATGAATAGCTCGGAAACGATCATAAAATGACGAAACACATGTGGCTAGAGGTTAACAGAGTTCGATTTTTGATATTTTACTGTCCCGAGTAATTGTGAGCGTCAAAAGTTAAAAATTCGAAAAAGTCTCATTAACTTGCACAAAGGTGCGTTTGTAACAACAAATCCAGACAGAATATCAAAAATCGGGCTCTGATAGCCTCTAGCCACAGCAGTTAGCTTCAGTTTAAGACCTTTCCGAGCTCTCCATCACGTTTTGTTACCGAGAAATCCTGCAGCTACGAGATGCTGTCAAGGCAAAAGTCGGTTTCGAGGAGTGGTGGCGCTAGCGTCTGATGCACATTTTAGGGCTTTTAGCAAAACTCTCGTAACTTTTGATTAGAACATCATCCGGAGTGGGGCGATGCCTCATTTTTATCAGAAATATCTGCTCTCAGTGTTTTAGCAAGTGTTTTTGGAAGTATTTTTTTATCAGCAGATGAAATTTTTCGAAAAGTGAGTTTTTCAAGGCTTTCAGGAAACTTTTCTAAAAACGCCTTAAACAAAATTTTAAAGAATAGGGTTCTTTAATGGATGGACACTTTTTGTACAAATGTACTGATCTCAAATTGCACCTTGTTTGATTTTCAGGCACGAGTATCTGACTCTGTACAAAAATTCAAGTTTCAACCTGAAAACTAATGGTCTTCTCAAGTCTTGAGTCGTTTCAAATAAGTCTGATCAGTACGTATTATTTTCCAAAAAGCTTTTTTTGTGTTCGAAGTATTTTTTAATCTCAAAATGTCTTGTTTTGAGGCATTTGCGCTAGGAAAAACCTAACTTAATTTTGAAGGACAGGATATTGGAATTTTCGTGCTCTCGTACTTGGCCTGCTATAGTCGATGTTCAATCTTATCATGCGATGGTAGCGATAATCTTTAATAAGTTTTTGCAGTACATATTCAGAAAGTACTAAAAACAATGAAATTTTAAAAATGTGGAATTGTTTAGTTCTCTATTATTTAGTCCTAGACAGTTAAATATATTGCTGTGTCTAAATAGATGAACTTGTGGAGTAAACAATCTAACGAGGGAACCCCTCGAATTGATTTGATTAAAATCTGATTAAATGTGATTTGATTGATGTGATTAAACGCTTTTTGCTCGGAATCTAGTGGGTTATAGGTTATCGACCATGCTGATTACGAATACGACCATGGGGCTTCCCCATAGCTCTTCGAAGACCTGGTTTTCTAGAAAACCAGTTTTTCAAAAACTCTAAAATATAGCCCTAACCTTTCTTAATGAAGCATGATTGTAGCCCGCACATGTCTGATTAAAATGAGACATCTCCCAGCTTTGTACGACCTTTCTTTGCACAGTTATAGAATTTACAAGAAAAGCCCTAAATTCATTTCTTCTTATTTCT
>CAJNOQ010002510.1:0-23982 GCA_905250885.1 Didymodactylos carnosus | reverse complement strand
GAATAGAGTTAAGAAAAGTTCGAAGATCATTCGACTCTTTCGATTAGAAAAAGGATCGAAATTTTGTTTACAGTCTCAGTACTGGTAAATGTCCACTATTTTCTACTAACACTACTGTTAGTCAACATAACTGCAATAAACTTCAGCAAGATCGAGAACGTTTAGACACATACTTTTCGAGATACACACAAGTCCAAAACGTGTTCATGATAGGTGAGACACGAAGAATCGCCTCAAAGAATATGAACGCTATCTTCCTTTCATTCAATATTTACTATCACTAGTTTTTAATTAAAATAATAGAAGTAAAATGAGATGAATTTAAAAACTCACAAAAACATATTTCACTTCAAGATTCTACTGAATTCATTTCTAAAAAATATGATCAATACATTTTCTTATAGTATTAAAACTTCAGTCAAATTCAAATCGATGGTTTCCATTTTGGTTGATGCAGGTTCACGAATACTATTCATGCATTAATCACAAACCTGGATACAGTAGAAATAAATTCTATTATAGATGTTTGAGCATGTTCCACATTATCGACTGATACATGATGAGTGACATGTTGTTGTTGTTGTTGCTGTTGGTGATGTTTGGAAGATGTTGGTTTGGATGATTGTTCAAAATCCACTCCCCGTCGTCTTGTATCTTGATTTCTTATAATGATAAAGAGTTCAACAGCAAAAAAGTCGATGTATATATATAAATACTTATTAAAATAAGCTTACAATGAACGATCTGTGAGAATCATTGATGACTACGCGCACACACACTAACATCGACGTTATATGATAAAAAAAAACTCTTTTGCCGAGGAAATATTGTCATAACGTGTAATTAACGGAAAAGAAATAAATACAAAAAATACAATCTCATATTTTCTAATTGTTCGACCTTTGTAGAGTAACATATGAAGTAGAGTAGAATAGTTAGTTAGTTATTCAAAATACGATCCGAGTAATCTCAGCTACTAAAATAACACGATAGAAGAGGATGACGTTCCTAATGGGTAAAAACAACTAAATGTAACAATTTAGTGTGACAAAATAAACACACTGAGAGAGAGAAAAAGCTGATAACAGACCCGTTGTGTGTGGTATACACATATAGAGAGAAAAATATTGCACATGGGGATTGTCAGCACTATTATATGTAAAAATAAATTTAAGGATCGTCATTAATGTCATTGCTTTCTATACACATATCTTTTCTCGCTACTGACGTCAGCATTCATAAAAATATATATGATTTATCTTCAAAATATTATTTTTATTATACACACAAATACATATATCTCATATCATCAAAAATTAAAAATCTGAGTACCAAAAATTTATAGAAAATAGCATTAAATTTCTACCATGGATTTTGTCTCATGTATAATAGCAATATTGAAATTGATCTCTTTGATGTATTTATTTGTATCATCTTTTAGATTCGATACTGGAAATTATAGACAAACGCTTGACAACATTTTGACAACATTTTTTGTCTTATTAATTATCTTAACTACATTTACCAGACTCGAACTTGATTTTCGATATTTTAGTGTCTGAAGAAAGTTTCGAATTTTTTTCTGATTTGTATCTTACAATGTAAGAAGAAGTAGTGCAGTATATAGACAGTAGCGATATAGATAATCATACAGTAGTTTGAATGATTTTCTAGCATTATTACGACGAACCGATAAGATCTAACTGTTTTCTTAATCTATAATCTAGAGATGATATCTCAAAATTCAAAATTTTTAATTTTTCAGAAGATATGCATCATAGGAATACTTTTTTATACTTTGATTCATATAAAAATCAATATGTGTGTGTGTACAATGAATACAGAAAACTCCTCTATTTCTTATGCAGTAACTGTCTGGTATAAAATATCAGACGGACTAAGAACCATGTTAGGTTTACTTAACTAGTTAAATATCATTAGCTAGAGAATATTTTGGCTTCATCATGTTTGTCCATTTACTCTTATTTGTTACAGCAATATATAAATCGTACTTGGTCTAACAAGCAACATTGAAATATATAATAAAATATAATGAAAACATGTACAATGGCAGAGATAAATACATCAACGGTCTCTTTAAGCAAAACGAGTGATAATAAACTTGATATTATCGTTTTAAATCAACATCAATTCATCTCTCTACATAGATAATTTGTGAAACATCCCGTTAAGACAATTTTTAATAGTTGATACGATCGAATATGTGGACAACAACATTTTAGCCAATCCCTCATCTCATTTACGCTTCTTGTTCTGTCTTTTCATCAACACCATATTGCAATGAAACGCTTCATCATCACCATATTACAATGAACACTTCCTATTAAGGGTGTTGATTCAGACGTCACTTTTCTGTTTAGTGAAACGTATATATTTAGATTAGCACAGCATTGTGAGATATAATCTACGTGCTAAAGACAAGTGACAGTTTTTAAGCTCTCACTTTTCATCGGATACTAACAAAAATATTGTGTACATTGTTTATGCTGCATCACTAATTGATGGACACTCTATTAATGTGTGACACTGTGAATGAAATGCAATAAATTATTCAAAAAAATCAATATCATTGCTATCCTCTTTTTGCTTCAAAGTTTTCAACATCATTTCTGACACGAAATTACACTATTATATCTTACAACTTAAGTATTAAATCATCAATATCATACGACAGTTTCATCCGAGTTGTGTGATTAATTATTGCTAGTATGAGTATGTTTTTTCAAGACATTTTTTCTCGTCTCGTTGCAACTAAGTTTGGATCGAATGATGATTGACACAGATATTTCTACACAAAAAAGCTTTTTGTGCGATTATTTGTAATAGTTATTTCTAATCCTCTTAGAGAGAAAGAAGCAAGAATAATCTGTCTAGCGTCCAACTTTGCCTGTGTAAGATGCTAACAGATTAGACTTGTCAGTTTTGAGTAACTCAATATTCTCCATGCGGTCAATAATCTTTAAAGGTCTCCACCTTCGCCTTTATTAGTGATCAAAATACAGTTAGTCTTACTGAGAGTTCTTTCACTTAATTGCTGCATACACATTTATTCGTCACATACTAGCTGTTCGGTAGACAGTGGAATTATTTTGTACGTCATAACATAGAAATATGCTATCGGACGAAATCGAGGCATATGAACATGAAAATTAAGTCGAGTTACTTCCTTATGTTTATCCACAAAATCAATTTTGGATATCCTATACGTGTTCAAAATGAAACATCTGTACACATTTGAATACGTTCCGAAAAGCAAATGTGTCAGATTCCAACGCATAAAAGTTTAATTTTTTAAAGCGGACCGCCTAAACTCTGTTACTAAACGCATCTGAACGTGTACTGTTCTCGAACTCAACGATAATCACAATCAAACGTGTTTGTAAAAATGTAAACGTTTACATGAGTGTTTCATGAAATGCCGCTGACCACGTTTTCACATAGAAAACGTTTTAAAGCACTTGACGAACATCATAACCGCTAAAGCTATATGTATTTGAAAGAATGAGTGTAGATTAATGTCAAAGTTACATACTCTTTTTCTTACTACATTTCACATCAGACTAAGTGAAATACTTATACAATGTCTTGATTTCTCTGACAAGTATTACAATGATCTAAAGCTGTTTACTTTGTCCATTGTTACGTTACTTACGGCGGAGTGTCGAATAATACTGAGGATGGTTGCCACAATGTTGTTATAGCCATGACAAATTAGGTTGTATATTCATTACAGTCAATTATAAACAATTGACAGCTTGATTGGCTTGGTAGTATTATATTTTATATTACACTTCAGTAAATTGATCTTACCGCTCAGCATTTTAATTAAGTTACCATTTATTTGATGTTAATCTTTTTTCATGAGATAATAAGAAATGCAAAACATTTTTCTTCGTTTATTGTCTATGAGAAAAGCACTAATTTATCTGATTGTACCAAACCTATTTCTCACCTTGAGGATAGAACATACACACACCACACGGAATAACACGCGATAGAAATAAAAAAATAAAAATTGTTTATACTTGACAATCAATAATCTTAGAGAGAGGAAGAGAAAGAGAGAGAAAGACATAGATAATCTTAAACCATCATTTTCCGATAAGGAAAAATAACACAAGCAATGATGACAAACTGCTATATACTCAGATTGATTGCATTAAAGGCTTTTAACTTCTTGATAAACACCAAATTATTTTCCTATTTACGATAGACATTTTAGTAAACTTATCGTCCGGATAACAGAGTTTCACAACGTGAAATGACATGGTCTTCTTAACCCATTTTGTTGATATTACATATTTTCTCTATTAGAAGTGATCAATCCTAAGTTTGATTTTTATGAGATGAAAAATTCTGATTGACCTAATAAACTTTATACAGACATTTGAAAATATTGAACATAACACAATAGCGTCATGTCGTCAAATCATGATATAATTCACTCATTCTAATGAACATGACTTACTAACTAAAGTTAAAAATTTATCGAAATAATGAAATACAATATGGAGAAACGATTATAAATCGGCATTTTTCCTAAGCTCATAAATTTATTGTATATCATGAATTCATTCTTATTAAGAAATCTCCATTTATTTCTCTATTAAACTGCAAAATAGTTGCATGACCGTTTTATACTCTTCAATAGAACATGGATGTGCATTTAGAAATAAGAGTGTTTTGTACTCAAAATGACTCTGAGACTACGCGTATTTTTATAAACGCAAACTATTTGACAACTATGTGTATTATGCATAACAAAGAAAAAGAAAAATATCTTTTACAGCTGTGTTGTATTTGTTGCATTGAAAGAAAATGAGAATTAATATAAAGAGATGTGATAATAAAACTAATGGCAGATACACAGAAGAAATTTATCCCAAGAGAGTTGTTGTTGTTCTTTTCTTCTTCGGTATTTTCCCTCTTTCTCTATGTCTTATGTATTTCTAAATTATTCAAATCTATTATAAAGACGATGCTTGACTCTCTTTATTATTATCTCTATACTCTTCTTTTAAACGAAAGACGATCATATATTCTCATACAATTAGCGTTTTATCAACTATAAGAAACAACTAAATAAGATAGTATAAACAGCAGTTAATAGTATTAATTAATACGTACATTGGATGATCCATCAGGGGAACATGCTGCCATACTGTTGCCATAGTCATTTTTGAAGTTTATCTTCCTGATTTACGTACAACTTGTTTAGTATATGTTAACTGATAGTAGATAATAATAACAATAATAATAATAATAGTAATACAACAATTTGATTAGTTCGATGATAACGAAAACGGTGAAACCCGATATTAACAATCGTGTTTTCCATTATACGACAATAAACAAGAGTTTGATTTTAGTAAACGAACGATGTTTCTTCTATTTGATAAAAGATGACACGCAATAGATAAAGATAAGTCTTCACAAAAATCTCTTCAACCTTCGTCTTCTTTCTTTATTATATGATAACGCTAGCACCGCCGCCACTACCACGAGAAGAAATATTTCCCAACAATCTGCTTTTTTTCATTCTTTCTTTCATTTTTTCTATCTTTCTTGTTTGCATTATTATTTAATGTTGAAATTCGCTTACACACATACACACACACGGAAAACAATGCTAAAACGCTCATCGACAACAACAACAACAACAACAACAAAAAATAGTTTTGTGCATGCGTTGCCTTCTAAAAAGTCAAAAATGTGTAGAGGTAGATTATAGAATAACAGTAGAACAACTGAACATTTTTTCTTTTTTTTGTCTTGTTCTCATTTTTTCAAAACATTTGGAAAAGAATAGCTAGTCTGTGAAAGAAAAATAGACCATGACATGAACAAAAAAAAGGAGAAAGAAAGAAAGAATGCCTCAAGGAGAATATTTTTTTAACATACTATTCCCAAGTGATGATGCCATCGACCATAGTTAGTTGAATGCCTATAGTAGGTTTCATTGAGCGAAACATAAAGAGATTTCTGTGATCTCGCTTTTTCTCTCTCTCTCTCTCTCTCTCTCTTTCTTTCTAAATCGAAGTGTTACTCAAATAATTTTCTTTTGTTTTCTTTCTCTGTATGTAATAATAAATCAACAAACTAAACAGATCAACAAACACTACAGTCTTCTGCTGGATTTCCGATCAACTTCTGAATTTAACTCTATAATGTAATCGAAGTACTATATGCAATAGCATTGAATAAAACTTTAAATATGTCTTTTGTTCAGGATCATGACAAGAAAAAAATCCAATCAGAGTACAAGTTTAGGAAGAAAAACTGAAAAAATTTGAAAATTGAATAGCTTTTTTCTACATTTTCCGTTTTTATTTAGGCTTGTCCTTCCTCACGCATCACCTGCTCAAATTTTTAAAAGATCTTCTCATTTACTTCTCACATTTTTCAATGCAAAGAAAAAATGTTTAGCTGTGCTGCTTAAAATTGAAAATTTTCGAACATTGGGTGCTGACACTATTTTCCTCGCTTCCGTCTACCTAAGACCTAACGTTCTACGCTGCGATTGTTTTACATTTTATTTAAGAGTAGACAACACTTCTATAAACGTCTCTTTGAATTACATAAATCATAAAAGCACTCAAGAGCTGAAGACATTCCAGTATGGTTCATGCTATAGTAAACAACGGAGAATAGAAGGTAATTGCGGTTTTTATTGTATAAAATTTTTTCCCTCTCATATATATGTGAACAAACGTCCATAGAACGGAAGAATATATTTTTCAAAAAAGTCGTTTATTTCAAAAAAAATGTCATGCCTAACATTTGTGGATTCGGATAAAAGGTTATTTTAAACTAAAAAAAAACTAAAAATCTATGTCATTTCATAAAAATAATGCACTCTAAACTTGTTAAAAGAGAATGTGCTTGTCTATATTACATTTTCAATGTCATTTTTTTACTTGTTATAATTTTCTCTCAAAAAGATAAGTAAAACGTCTCTGCACTAGATGAACCATCTGACAGGTTTACTGCGCCAAAATTATACGCCGAGAAAAACCTTAAACAAGTGTAAAGATGATCGTAGTAGTAGATCTAAGATTTAATCTAAAAGCTCTTAAAAACCCATGAAAAACAAACTTTTTTGTGGAAAGCGACACAGATTCTGAAAGAGGAGACTTTGTCGTATTCAACTAAACAATTGAATTGAAGTGAATTTGTTTTACGCAAAGGTAAGATATCACAAGAAAAGTACAAAAAACTTCTGGCATCCGTATATACCGTGTGATAATCAAAAACTAAAGGTTTTAATCCATGACGAGTCTCTTCTATACATAAAAAGTAAAATAAATACTGATCATGCAGTTTGTTGTTATGTGTGAAATTATTAAAAGCCTGCATGGTCTCTCAACATATTTTTAAATACAGATAGAGAAAATTGACGTGCTAAGAAACTCAATCTCGTTTTTTTAATCAAAACCATCGATTTCCGAGGAGGACCGCTTAAATTACTCATGTTCAGTATTTCAACAATTCTTTTTCTTAAGAGTTAAAAAAATCTCAAAATTGAAAATTTATTCTTGTTTTTAGTATATAACGAATCATGCGCATGATTTTGATAAATCACTACTTTCTTAATCGTACCAAAAGAAAAAAGCCGATTCATTGTTCTAAACAAAAAAAAACTCACTCGTTTCCTGTTATGCAGAGAATTATAAAAAAAGTCAAAGGAAACAGTAGATGTCAGCTAAATATTGTCTTTCTTTGGTAGAGAAGAGCGATGTATGGTGACACTCAAAGAAGGACATTTTTGTTCGAAAATAAAAGACTTTTATTCAATATACATACAATATAGTTTTTTGTCCTTTCTGATGTGATGATGAACCATCATAATTGATATGAAGTGCATTTTCATCCAATCGACGTTCGTTAGGAGTTCTGTTTCTTGAGTCGCTAAAAAATAAACAAAAATAATAATAGTTTTTCAGTTTTGAACAACTGAACGTCCTAAGGTGAAAGTAAAATGAGTACGGGGCAAAGGGAAAAAAAGTGTCGATATAACCCATGTCGACGAAATCACGGTATTTTTAACGATTAATCGCGAGTTTGAAAAAAATAGCAAATTAATTGCGATTAATTGGCGATTCCGATGATGTTTCTTTTTTAAAATCATCAATTAATTGTGATTAATTGTTGGTTTTAAGCGATTAAATGGTTATTCTTACTCACTGTTTTATTTTGCCGTAAAGTATGTATATAAGAAATACGATTTCAACGAGAAATTCAATTCTTCAAGTTCTATTTAGATCATCTTTTTATTTTAGAGTAAACGGAGTTGTCAAGAGTCTTCTTTATGGAGAGCCTTAAACCGAGGAGCCCAGTGAACAGTTGGTGTCTGAGAAATGTCTAAAATCGACTCGTCGGAAAGGCTCCGACTTGAGCTGGTGCTAAGACCGTTGCTGGGTGACGTACATGTCTTTATACATAATAAACAATGAAAAAACAGAAAAAGATATGTATTTCCTAAGATGTGTTCGAACCTGGAACCTAGAAAAAAAACCGTCAATTAATCATGATTAATCACTAAAATCACCAAAAAATCGGCTATTAATCGCGATTAAGCGCACGATTAATCGTATGATTTTTCACGATTAATTGCCGACTTTTATGCGGTTTTTAGTGCGTGGGAAGTTAGATGCAAAACTCGTCACAAAAAGATTGTCGCTTCACTTTGCGTGTAACTTATCTCAATCCAAAAAGCACTTCTCTTCTGCAATTCTAGTCTGTCAATGAGTTATCATCAAGCACTAGTTGTTCAGTATCTTATAAAACTAATGACACCAGCAGCCTTGATCATTCATTAAAAAACAAGAGTTCAAAGGACGATAGCAAAAACAACCTGTCTTTATTATAGAAAAATGTGATTATTGAACGATATATATCACTTAGAAGATTACTTACTACCTTGGATAAAAGGCCGTGGTCGTTCTATTTTTATTCTACACAAATTCACCATGCCTTTTTTCCGGTGTCAATAACTGTGTGAAACAAAAAACGTCATGATCCAATTAAGATTTGAGCTCAACTCCACTGAGTGTGTTATCGTTGCTATTTCTTCTAAGCTACTTGGCGACTGTAGTTGCCAAAACATGGGTCATTTAAATGGCAGGCTGCTTCAAGCGTTTATATCCGTGTCAATGTCAATGTATAAAAAGGTTTAAATGGTAAATAGCATAAAAAAGATAATATTTTTTACATAAACGTACCAGTCAAAGTGCTCAAAAAACAGTGTCAGTGACCTACCATTAACTGATTGTTTGGACAACATTCATTTTTTCTTATCAGATGCTGCTTATATCAATTTTTTTGACGTAAATTAAAAGACTTCGTTTTTATTAGTGACTACTAAAATGTTATTTTTATCATTTTTTAATTTTGTTGGCTTTTTAATTTTTGATGCTATATCTAGACTAGATCTGTCAATGTCGAAAGTCTATGCCACTTCTCCGGTCAGGTTTCGATGACTAATACGCACAAAAAAACGGAAAAATTCAGAATTATTTGAAAAACAATCAGTTACGTATATATATTTCAATAGTAGCAGCAACACAAATTAGTGAATAAACTGACTAATGGCCGTTTCTTTTACCTTTTTGATTAAGCTGCGAATAGACACGCACTAGTATTGAGAATGTCGATGATACTAGCACCGGTATTCTCGATACTGGTAAACACTGGCCATTCGTAGTTTATGTGCGCCGTGGGCCTATATTATGACAGCAAGTTTTGTTGCAACTTATTTTTGTATATTTTATTACCGAATTTTGAATATTTAGACTAATTAGAGAAAGGATATTATCACTCGCCACACACTTAACTAAGAAATTGAAACAGTAAAAAAGAAACCTGTTCATCGAAACTTGAATAATTGTGCTTTGTAAAAATAAAGCTGTATCCATCAGAGATGTTTAATCATGTACTTCTGTTCAAATAGGTAGTTCCATATTTGCTCTTATGAATTGGAGATGCCATTTTTCATAACAATTTTCAGCTGAGATATCTTTTGAATGAAACTTTCCAGTTTTTCGCGCGATATGTATATATATAAATATGTATGTATGTGTGTATGTGTATTCACAAGATGAAAATATTTTCCGAACAAGAAAAGGATGTGTATGTATAATGTGTACTATAATATAGTGTGCGTATATCTCTTTGAATACAAATATATATAATATGTATATATATACAGATGTAAATTCTAATTCATATTACGCAATTAAAATACTTATTTGAGAACAAAATAGGAAAAAGAGCCCCACTGGAAAATTTTGAAACATAGAAGCGTTTAAAGCGCGTACGAGTGAAAACTTTTTTAAAAAATCAAAGATCGCACGCACTTAAACGCGTCGATGGTTCAAAATTTTTCAGCTTTGTTTCAAATTTCAAAATTTTTCAGAGCTTTGTATGTTTATTCGTGATCATATACACGGGTTCATTCCCGAAGTACAATTATTAAACTATTAGTAGGGAGATAAAAAATTGTACACCTGATGAGCCGAAGCTAAAGGAGGTAACGTTTCTGCATTAATTATATATATGGTAATTTGTGCAACTGGCTCTTTCAAAAGTTATGAGTCGGTTTTTTTGTTTTCATGCTCCAGATGCCATAGTTACACTAAAAATATCGTAACTCCGCGAATGTAACGAATTAAGGGATTACATTTTTTTCTAACTAATATCACAAACAATTTTATTTTTCTAACTTTCTTGAGCGAAAAGTTATGGATTTTTCCTTTATTAAGGAAAACCAAGTTCTCCAAAATGAATTATTCTTTCACACAACGATATTTTTTCTCACGAAGAAAGGAAAAATTTCATAACTTTTCGGTCAGGAAAGTTAGAAAGCTAAAACCTCGAGCACCCAGAGCTTAGAAACGAAAAAAGATTCATAACTTTCGAAAGAAGAGTCATGGGCACAAATCCTTTTAGGTTTTTTAGTAGGACAGTATCCTCTATCAATTGCCATATATATCATTAAACACGGAGAGTGACATGTGAAAACATATCCTTGTAAGTAGAAAATGAATATAGATGATTTGTTACCTCTCCTAACAAATTACTTAAAACTATCCCAAATTTAATTTGGTATTAACTACCATATTAACTACTGTATATAATAATAATAATAATAAACATATAGAGATGTAGAGAACGTAGTTTGTATTTAGAAAATATTTTTTGTGCTTTTAAAGTTATGATAGATCGATACTGACCAGTACATAACTAGCTTAGAACGAATTGGAATCTAAACTTGACATTTAATTTTCAATTTTAGATTTATGTAGGTGATAGGTGATGCACAATTTAGATTTATTGTAAGAATGAGTGAAACAAGAGAAACGAAGAATTAATTTGTTGTCCTTTAGATGAATTTTTTGCATCAGGCACACCTGTTACTATTCTTTTTTTACACACAGTTTGGATATTATTTATTCTTATAGGTTCAAAAAAATGCAAAAAAAACAGCATTTCTAATTAAATGGTAAACGGTGTTGCCTACGGTTATTATTTTTTCGTTAAAACGACTAATATGTTCTACTATTTATTGTAAAAAGAATCTGACTTACATCTGTTACTTACGGACACTAATTTTTGTTTTTTTTAAGAACAAATTTCATGACTTATAAGATGAGGAAGTTGTGCAATCATGAAAAGAGAGCACTCACATTGTTGGTACCTCTGAATATGACACTTTTATTTTGAAGTAAACAAAATCACAATAGCAGAAAAACGTAATTATAATATTTCATCATAATGTCAACTATAGTAGACTGTACGAACTAGAAAATTTCCAAGAGATAATCTATGAGAGACTTAAATTACTATGCTGTGAAGATTCTCATTTATAGTTTATAACGTAACAAAAAGTTGATTAATTTCAAGTACTTGGCATATTAAACGATACGTTGAAAAAAAGTGTTCTTCAAGTTTTTAGAGAGCTTGAAATATAAAGGAAAGTGAGTTGTTCATCTGTCACGATTTTTAATTTTTCTTCAATAAATACTTACACTTCATGGACAAACGAAGAACTCAATGCGAATTTTTTAAAAACTCAAGTTCTTGTTTTGAGCTCTTCAGAAATTTTAAAATCAGTTCCTTATATGGAATAAATAAAAAAATTATTTTTTTTGTTAGATTATACACGCCTTTCACAAGAACAGTTGTATGATCTTCGATAATAATCACAGTTTATAGCTGTATGCATGAAAAAACAAATTTAACGAGTATATCATAATGAATGATACCTTCCGTATTTTCTATTTTTCTCTTGTTTCTTCAAATTTCTAGAGTTAATGTCTATTATTAAAAGATGCGTCGTGAAATTCTTTATTTAGAACACGTAAGAAATTTTGCTTTATGATCAACATAAAACACCTACACGAAAAACTTCGAAAGACGCCGAAACAACCAACTTTATAAACTTGTCTCTAATTAAATACAAAACTCACAGTCTAACATTAATTAGAAAGTCCTAAAACTTTTTTCTGTAGTACCAAATGTCTTCTTTCTCATAAAAGAATTTTTCTAAAGCTGATGGTGTGGCACATGAATCGATTTTTCGATAATCGATCAAGAAACGACAATTTTTCCTACTTCTTGCTCTACTGCAGGAATTCGAAAATGTATGCACATCTCAGTAATGCGCTTAGCTAGAGTAATCATTTCTGAATAAAACAGAACAAAATCAAACCCAAAAAACCTTCATTTTTGACCGAGTTATAGGAGTTCTATGGAAAGGACAAAAAAATTGACAATTAAGTACAGCAAAATTTCTGACGAAAAAAATGCCTTAAAATTGAAAAATAACTTCAATTCAACGATGAATTTTGACGTCAAAAAATTTAAAGTATAACTAAATGATAATTTTTAAGAGCTACAAGATAGTTAGCTTCGTGCTTCAATTGCAAAAAAACTGAACGAAAGAAATCCGTTTTTAAGTAACAAAGCTGATCGCTTTCAAAGTTTTTTCGTCTAGGTTTTTTATGTTGATCGTAAAGCAAAACTTTTTACATGTTCTAATAGCGAATTTTATGGCGCATCTTTTAGAAAAAAAACCCCATTAACCCTGGGAATCAAAAGGAACAAGAGAAAAATAGAAAATACTTAAGGTATCATTCATTATGGTACATTCGTTATGCTTACATAAAATTTAGATGTTTAATATTTACAAATTAGTAACAATGGATAAAGAAAAATATGTGTACCAACACTCGTAACGTCGATAATTTTTTTAATCTTTTTTCTATTGAGGTTAAACAACACGAGACAAAACTCTATTTTGAGAAATGAATTTTTTTCTATAAACGCAACTTACGATTATCTCTTCCAAAAGTGATTGTTTTCATGATAGATGTGAAAAGTTTTGGAAATGTTTCACATCCATGTGCACATAGGCAATATAATTGATTATTTAGCTGAGAAAGATCGATTCAAGAGAAAAAGTAAAATATCGGTATATTTCAAATGAAAGTTAACGCCCGACAGTGATTAAATTAGAATAAAAATGCACCCAACAAAATCATGTACTTTTCACAAAATGAATGAATAATAAGACAAAAATAGAAAAAAAAAAAAAGAACTATTCATTGGGCGTTCCCAGGAGTTTTCAAATGACTCTTTACAACGGAAAAATGCAATCGTTTTCTTTCTGTTTTTCTTTTATTACTTACTAATCACTGTAGGATGATGCGGCGGCTATTTGAATCGTCACTGGTGTGCCCATCTTTAACTATCAGGCAATAAAGCGGCATTTAAAAAGAATAAAGGATGTATATTATTTTTATTTTATTAATATTGTTTTATATGAACGATTCATTTGTTATATATATATATATATAAAAGAGAGAAATGAAAAAATAAAGACTTGTATGCATGAGTGTGTATGTTGAACTAGATCTTTTGTTAATTTTTTATTATAGATGGTGGAAAATGCTCGTAAATTTAAAAGATATCCATCAAACAACGAGAGCAAGGATGTTGAGTGTCTTGTAAACGAAGAACGGAAAAGAGAAGAAAAAAAACCTATTTCTCCGATATTTTACTACTATCCAAAACGATTATTTCAACTTGTCAATATATATCTTTCTACTATATATATATACTGTGAAGAAGAATAGAATACAACCTATTCTTATTGCTCGCGCTATGACGAGTATAAAAAAATAATAATAAATAAAATAAAATCAAAAAAAAACTCGCAGTTTTCTCTTGTCTCTATTACACATCGTTAATTGTTGAATGTAACTTTTCTTTTCTCGCTTCTCTTTTAACCATAAGAATAACTGTAAAAAAAAAAGAAGAAAATATATAACTTATATATAGACTATATATAATGTAATAGATTAGTTCTACAAACTCTTGAATGAGAGAGAAAGATTTAAAACTTTATTTGTTAGACTAAAAATCAGATTCTGAATATCTCTTTTCTTTTTTTTTTCTTTTTTTTTTTCTGTTTCGAAACTCTATTCATTGTGTTAAAGCATCTTTGTTTATTGAACATACACACACACTTCAATTTCTAAAACTGATTATAATGAGCCCCATCTTCTTCTCTGGTTTTTTTTTTTTTTTTTTTTTCGCTATTTTTTTCGTGATAATACTCATTTTGTTCATCATTGTGTGACTAAATAATATTTATAGAAGAAGAAAAAAAAAACTTTCTTCCCGGAAGCCAGTGTTCTATATCTATCATTGAAAATAAACAATCGAAAAAGGTTAGCGATCCATCTATTATTAGATGGGGGAACGAATGAGACATATACCATACCATTCGGAAATTGTCAATTTTTATTGAAGATAATCAATATTGATATAATATGTACTAATAAATTTTGATGTTGATTGAGAGTGAATCAAAAATGACCACTTGATCAAACTAATATAACAAAATATATATTCTCTATTCTCTCTTTATGATAATACTGATTAATAATATATAATTAAAAATAACTAATAACTAAATAAACAAACAAAATTTCGTTTTCTAATATTGTAACTATATAAAGTAAAATAATATTTTTATTTTATTATGATAAATTTTAATCTGTGTTAACAAATACATCATATATCTAAAGGTAGATAAGAAATAAATATAACATAAAAATTTTTAATCTCATAGAAACATTTTTTTAGTTAAAAAATGATACATTTCTTGATTATCAATTATATATCATATTATGATATATGAAAAATATAGGCCAATAAAAATAATTGTGATATTCTAGGGTATAATAACAAATGAAATTGTTCGTTCACTAGCAAATACGTATGAATCCATTATTACACGAATATCTAATTTTTTATTATAGACCCAACATTGATTCGGACATGTAAAAATAACATCAGTTATACATGCCAATACCATCTGTCTTATTTCATTGTAAACATACTGTTGATGTTTTCTACATTTTAAATTTTTCGTTTTTAAAAATGGAAATTGTGTATCATCTGAAATTGTAACATTTACTTTATTAATGATATTATTCACCTTTTCATTCAATATGATAATATCACTTTCAGAATTAAAATGAAATGTTATTTCAAATACTAATTTTAGATTTGTATTGTTTGTTATCTCTGTTACTGTTAATGGATTAAATTGATATTGTTCAATTCTACCCGTTTCATGATATTTGTACCATTCTACCGAATTTGTAATTGAAACGATAATAATTGATAATGCATTCGATTCTGTGCTAGTAGTATATAAATATGTACCAGCTATGTTGTGATATGCTCTTACAACATCAATTGTACCATGACATAAGTCATAAATGATTGGATATCGAGGATTTTGTTCGTTCTTATAAACAAATGATTGTACAACACCGTATATCGTTTGTTTAAATAAATTTCGACGATTAACAATAATTGGACCACCTTGTAATGGAATTTCAAATTGTTCTCCGAATTGAAATATCTCAACAAATGTTTGACGTATAACTGGGAATGATTCTAGCCAGAGTACAGCTTGACCGGGAGTTAAATTGGTTAAATCAGTCGAATTAATTGTATAAACGTGAAAATAGATGATAAAAAATAAGATTAATTTCATGATAAGGAGAAGGAGGGAAGGGAATAAATAATAAAAAGTATTTGAAATATACTGAAGTGTATATGTTTGATTTTAGCAATTCTATTGACACATAATCCTTTCGTCAATAAATATTACTAATAAAGATATCTTATTTCATTGATCACATACTAAATTACATTCAAAAATTATTTCTTCCATTATAGTCATGCGAATTTCTAGTTAACTAATTCGGTTTCATTTGAATGTATTGAGAATATGAGACGATCAGCATGGAAAATTAGTAATTTTGAATTATCCAATAAATTTATTTTTAAACAAATTTTTCTTCATTTTTCTACATGAAGAATAAAATGAATAATATTTGATTACATGTTTTATTATTAGCAGTTATTTAACTTAAAACATCTTTATCTTCTCTTTTAGTTAGTTTAAACAAGTCGAGTTTAAAATATCCAAATCATTTTCTTTTTTTTTATCCGTATTAAATTCGCATGTCTCATAGAGAAATTGTGACAATCAATTTGTCTTTATCTAGTTATAGGACGACAATTAGTCAGTGGATGAGCGACTGAAGATCGAATGGTAGTAAAGGTCAGTGTAAGTTTTTCAAGTCTTGAGCTTTTTTCTGTAACGAAAAACCGGTTGTAAAACAAGATTTATTTTAGTGCAAACAAGTTGAGTTTAAAATATCAAAATTTATCTTCTCTACTTACGAGAGAACACCCTCAGATTCTTCTATGATCTCGGTGAATGAATTTTGTTATAGGTAGTTTTATTCAGTTTTTGATACGCGTCTAAACGCCTAAAGAAGTTAGAATTAGGACTCTAAACTAACAAAACTATTTAAGATTCATTTTAAGTAGAGTACACATGATGATAAAATTTTCAACAGCACCTAAACCGTTCTTAGCCAGGGTCAAAAATTGAACAAAATTTCGTATAATTGAATTCATTGATTGAAAACTCAGTGGCCATTTTTCAATAGGTAGATGGGCATCAAGGTTTATATCATCGGAAAGGATTATTTTTGACTTTTTCCATATCTCTAAATAGAATTTTCATAACACAACAGTTCAGTCTGAGAACTTTTTTTTTAAATTAAATAAAAGGTACCTGAAGTACTGAGGTAAAACTTTTTGACAGGGTTCATTCCGAATATCCTCTTAGTTTTTATTAAAAAATATTTTTGGATTCAAAAGATTAGATCATACATTAAAACGATGATTTTTCTAGAAATCCTGTACCAGAGTCCGGAAAAGGTTTCACTATTTTCTGCTAATACAATAGAAGCACATAGGTGAACATATTCTCAAACATCTGAGCAAAATTGAATGTAAGTTAAAGTGAGTATACTCCTTTTACTGGAAGCGTTTCTCAGAAAAATTAGTTTGATTCGAAAATACTTTTATTTTTCCTCGAGGTTAAGTTCAAAACAAAAGCTTTTTCCTACAGGATATGGTTCAATGTGCCGAGATTCACTCTCTGTATCATTTTAATATTTAAAATAACAATTTTCGGATGTATAGCCTTGCACTTTCAGGCCAATTTTTAGTTAAATGCTTTCACACGGACGCATTTCAGTTGTAAGAAAATTTTTTATGTCAATTAATTGCTGATCTATCGAAGTATATGTTCCATCAATTAAATCAGCAAAAACGTTTGCTAAAAGTTGGCTAAATGTCTGCTTGAATGTCCACTGTATAGGGATGCGCCCTATTCGTTTTTGATTGGAGAAGTTCATGTTGATAAATATGTGTGGTAAATTTTTATAAAAATTGTTAAAAATTTCTGTAAAGAAATCGGAATTATCAAAAATTTATTAAATAAATTCACAGAATAAAACGAAATAAAAACTGGTCATGAGAAAAGAAGTGGAATCAACATATTTCCTACAGTTTTGTCATCATCTCTGCTATTGTCAACTGTACAATAACTAACTATAGTAGAGTTGACACATTCATTCATAGTCATTGAAATTCTTTTTTTCAACATATTTATGACTCAAATGAGTCAAAAACAGAAGACATGAACCAAAAAATAAAAACATGAAAAATTATTTCATTTTTTTTTCTTTTTGTTCTGTTTTTCCGTTTATAGTTATATTCTTCTTTGTACTCTTATCTTAAATTCAAATAATAGTGTATATGCATATTCTATATTGTTTGCATAAGAGAAAAATTTTAAAATGTAAAATAGTGACGAATATTTTTTTGTATTTTATTTAACATTAAATTTGTTATACAATATGGGCGCTAATCAAACATCTGAAACTGAGAATAATAATAATCATTTAACAGAAAATGATATTCATTATTTATTAAGTAATACTTATTTTAATCGTCAACAAATTGAAAATTGGTATAAAATATTTCATGAAAAATATTCGAATGGTAAAATGAACAAAGAACAATTTATCACGTTTTATATGAATGAATTACGACATATATGGAATGGACGTTTATTAGCAGAAAAAATATTTTATTTACTTGATATTAATCAAGATAATCATATTAGTTTTAAAGAATTATTATTATATTATTCAGTTAAATCAAAGGGAAATGAACGAGAAAAATTACAATTTTCATTTTTACTCTATTCTAATCATGATGGATACATTGAATATGAACAGTTTATATTTCTCATAGAATTATTAACAAAAATAAATAAGAAATATGATGAATATTCTATACGTCATTATGCATCCGATTTATTTCATCAATATGATAATAATTCAGATAGAAAAATAACATGTGACGAATTTATTTCATTGATACTTCATAATAGGGAAATGGCTCAATTATTTACACCCATGTTCAAATTTAATATTATAAATCAAGTAGGAATTTTTTTTTGTTAAAAAATGAACATTATATTTATCTAATAAAAAATGATCTGATTATTATTTAGAATGTTACAGAATCATCAAATCCTATTACATCCATTTCTCCATTATCTATTGAAGTATTGAATGTTTTACAAATAATAACAAATTTAACACGTGAACAAATAATTAAATTTTATGGTGATTTTCAAAAAAAATGTCCAACTGGTCATTTAAATCAACAAGATTTTATTTATTTTTATAGAAAATTATTACCTAAATCATTATTATTAGATGATGATAATGATTCAACAAAATATTGTCAACTTGTTTTCAAAGCATTCGATATTAATTTAGATGGACAAATTGATTTTAAAGAATTTATTACCGCATTTTCAATAAGATCTAATGGAACACCGAGAGATAAACTCAATTGGTTATTTTATGCTTATGATCGTAAGTAATTTTTATCTTTCGTTCAATTATTATTTAAATATTTTATTTTTTAATTAATTATTTTTGAAGGTAATAATGATAATTTTATATCGTTTACTGAATTAAAATATATTATTAGTGCTATCTATAATTTATATGGTTTAAATAAAGAAGGAAAAAATTTCGAATATAAATCGTATGAATTAATGGCACTAATGGATATTAATAATGATGACAAAATATCCAAACAAGAATTTATACATGCTTGTATCACTGATGGTGATATTAGAAAATTATTGGTACCAATGTTTCCATCAAGATAAATAGTATAGCACTTTATTCTCTACTAGAAATTTATTAAAGAACAAATTGTTCTAGTCTTATAATCATGAACAGTGTACCGTTGGCTCAAATATGAATCTATATGAGTAGAGACATCCATGATAATATCTATGTGTCAACAATCATCGTTCAAAAATGATAATCATTGTACAGTACTATGTTATATATTTCATTTTTTTTTTTTTTGTTAATATTTTATCATATTATAGATTTCAATTAAAGCGACATTCTGACAATTCCATCTTATGAAAAATTTGTATTCTTTTATTTTTTTGGTTTGTAAAATTCTTCTAGAAATCTTATAATTACCATATAAAAATCGTGATATAACAGAAACTCTAAAAGAAAACAACAACTGTGTTTATAAGAGTCTTAGAGAAGAAAATGATAAGATTTCAATTAAAAATATTTTTATTAAAAAAATTAGGTACAAAAGAAACTTTTCTCTTCTTAAGAGAATTAAGATAAAGTATAAACTATTTTTATGATGCTTCTCTAGCAAATAGATCCTACTAAATCTTATCAAAATTTTACTTGTTTTATCTTATATTGATTCCTGTAAAAATCTTATTAACAGTTACTTTTTAAAACCTCATTTTTTTCTTAAGGTTTCTATAGGGCTGATTTTGGTAATTTATGCCATTGTTTCCTGTTTCTTAACTTCATGAAAAATCTTCATCAAACTAAAATGCGTATTCGAGCTAAAAAATGTTAAATCCATCAAAGTAAAATGTATTCATTTATTTTAAATGCGTATTTTCATGCAATTATCCGCACTAGAGATGGGCAGGCATCAAACTCATAACGTGATTAGAAAAATCCTTTATAACTTAGCCATTTCAAAAGCTAATATTTTTCTGAATCATACATTTCAACGAAGTCACTTGTAGTTTCAATTTAAAACATTCTGCAACTTTGAACAACGATCTGTCTCGGAAAAAAAGCATAGGGGACCAAAAAATTAACTGAGACTAATCTGATCTCGTGTCATTTTTTTTCCAAGGCGGATGGTTGTTCAATGCTGTGAAACGTTTTCAATCGAAGCTACGAGTGATTTCTTTGAAATGTATGATTCAGAAAAATTTGAACTTTCGAAATGGCCGAGTTATAGAGGACTTATAAAGTCTCGCGCCCATCTCCAATCAACACCTACTCAATAGTCCATATAGACTATGATGATCTGATAATCATCGTGTGTGATAAATCAGAGAATAAACGTTCGCTTATAAGTTGGTTGCAGTTGAATCATAATGTCTTGAATCACATTTTACTTTCTTAATGCATTTATTAGTTAGTCAATCGTAATTGACTATCATTTTGACTTTTTTCCAAAACTTTTGTGAGTTTCTATTCTTATTTTAAAAACTTCAATATACCGGAAAAAGAACTTACCGCTTAGCAATGCAAAAAATTTTGAAGAAAAGTAATTTAGAGCGTAAACAGAAAAATGAGCAATAACTATGACGATAATTAGGTAATAGAGCGGTTAAAAAACTCATGTTTCAGTCGTACAAAAATGAAGCCATGGAAGACCTCATTTGAAGAATAGATAAAAAGTGACGTCAAAGTCCATGATCCTTACTTTCAACACTAGTTAGTAATACGATGAATCATGTATGACACAGCACAAATTAATAGTTCTATACAGTGTTTATAATAGAATGGTGGACAATCGACTGCTATACACTATCCATGAAAAACTAAAATCCACTATAATTTACACTGTAACTTTAAATGTGATCACTGTGACATCGGTTTTATAGTGAAAAAACTAAATACGTAATAGCGTTAACTGGTGCGATCAACATTTGTCTAATTGACAAAAAGTTCTCTGAATGTTTAGAAATACTGAATGTCTCAAATCTATTCATATCAACTTCCAGTATATATTCGAATGAGAGAAATGTTCTTAACTAGAACAACATTTTCATATAAAAAAAACCAAACAGTATATAGAAGATGTGTATCTATGTTGAACTAACATATATCATCGTGGGCCGGTATGATCTTTCACAACACGTTTAACGTCGATATGTATGTTTTCCGCTATACTCGACGCTCTTGCGGATGGATCGTCTTTGAAGTATCGATGGTGTAGATTATAATTTATTGGTCTTATAATTTTATTCACTTGTAAAATAAACTATTAATGTGAAAAAAACATGTGTATCAAGTTCGTCTTGCTTATTCAATATACTGAACAACAGATAAACTCTTTTACGATAAATAAACAGTCAAACTGTGTAGAATGGCGCAACTTAGGAAATACAGTGAAAAATCAAGGGGTTTCAGAAAACCTATAATTTCGGTTTAAAGCATTTATGTATCTTTATGCTAACAGGAGAAGTGTATGATACCGAGATGTATAATCTCTGAAAGTTTGAGGACTGTTGAGTGATGGCTAAATATGGGTGCAGACACCTTACTGAGCACGTTTCTTGGGAAAACGCTTAGCATAGATTAAAGATGAGGTATTATCGACAAAATACACTTGAAATAAAACAAAAATTTATCAATCGATAGAGCTTGATTTGCTCTTTGAGAATATGTATAATTTATTCGGTTAATCTTTTTCCTTTCTTTGGTGCAATGTATTTTTCCCAGAGGTCGCTGAAAAATAGCCGTTTTTTTGAAAACGGATTTTCTAGCAAACGTTAAGGGTTAGAACAAAAATTATTTCACCGTTAAATCGGCCCTTAGTCAAAGTATATGTGGCACTATTCAAACCACGAAAAATCTCGCTTTCGTTTTTTCATCTAATGTCCACGTGGTTGCCCACTGTATACAGATCATAAATTCAACAGTTACACAAGCATTATTTCAGATTGATTTTATTGATTTAAATATGATATATTTGTTTCAGATCAATTATTTTCTGTTTTTAATCTCAATTAGTTTGTGAAGCAAAACTATAATTGTATAGTTACTTTTTTCCCGTGATTCACTCGCTACAAGAAATTTTTTTCATATAAAACATACGATTAGATTAAGAAATAATATTATATTTTTATTTGAGCTATAATACATTTGATTATTATTAGCTTTTTTTACTTTTACATATTTGTTGAGTCAATATGCAATATTATTGAAGAAAATAATATACAACTACAAATTTTATAATGGTACACGAAAGTCAATAAAAAATTAAAGGTAAAGAATATTTTTTCTCATTAAGCTCTTTGCATATTTATTATAAGTTCAAGTTTGAGATTTAATGTTTGAATAGAACCATAAAATCGATCAATTAAATATTGACTTATTGTCCATCTAATTTGAAAATATGCAAGCTGGTGGTACATCGTGCATATTCGGATAGAAATATGTATACTCCTTTGACGTATTATACCTCAATGGTAGATAATTTATCGATCCACCCTATAACAGAAACACCGATAAATATTGTTCAAAATTATCATCAATAAATTATCTCAAATATGGAGATCATTTTTAAAAGACATCCAAATGAAGAGAGATCGGTTAAAAACTGAACGGAATCGAGGGCGGTTTAATAATTAGATGAAAGAAGTTGGTATCAAGCTAACCTTAATTCTTTTGGAGATACAAAAAATTATTGCATGCTAATGGACAGAAAAGTCTTAATAGTTTTAAATCCATTGTATTCACTTGCTTATTTGATACATCTCATATTATTTAATGCATTTTCATTTGCATTAAAAGACAAAAATAATCCCATGAGCAACAAGAGTAACTGGTATAATGATTATCTTGCTCAGTGTAGGATGTGCGATAATTTCTCGACAGTATATAATCGTTGGAGATGGTTATTTACCTCTTTTCTAGTTCATTGGACTACAGCTCCAGACAAAAGGTTAACCTGAGACAGAGTTCTTTCGCCTAATTATTTAAACTCGCCATACACAGTTATTATTCTAAGCTTATCAGTTTTCTGGTAAGTTCGTGGGACTATGTTCTACGTCATAATATAGTAAGTATCCTGTCTGAACCTCCGTAGAGCTTGTTGAACTTTCGTCCGATTGTGATGGAATGGAGTTGATAGAAGGCGGTTTTTTGCTGAGCACCACGTCCTTGATTTATAATAAAAAAGATAAAATAATTTCTATTTAACACTACATGTTTAAGGAAAAATGTGCTATTTACACATACTTTGTCGTATACGTTTTCCGGTGTATTGTTTGGAATAAGTGATTCAGTCTAACATTAAATAACGGGTGGCGCAGAATAAATTAGACTGTCAGTGTTTTTGAAATTCCTTCTCTTCCTCAAAGTCGATCGAGATCATTCTTATATCAAAAGATTCGCCTTTCAATTCTCTACGAAATGGTATATA
>CAJNOQ010002509.1:0-23982 GCA_905250885.1 Didymodactylos carnosus | reverse complement strand
GATACCAGTTGGACAGTGGGAAAGGAAATCAAAAAATAAGATCGAATGGCGTTTAACTCTCTCGTCCCTAACTTCAATCCGATGAAGAAAAAGGACAATTATTATTATTATTATTATTATTATTATTGCGGGTTTTTATTCGAAGTTTGTCACTGTTCTCAACGACTTTTAAAAAGTAAACAAATTGTCAACTTAAGTCTTTTTCGTGATACGGTTCCCGGACTTAAGTCGGTCTTAGACTTAGACTTAAGTTTTTTCGTGATACGAGCCCCTGAAAACGAAAACAAGCTTTTTCGCAACTTTAAATAAACTTTTCTTTTTTCTTCACGTTGATATGAGAGTTTTCTCTCATAAAATATATCAATACAGAGAACTTTCTGAAACCTCTCGTAACCCCCTCTTGCATCTCCTGATAAAAACGCTCAGATAATAACAATATAGCAAGCTACGAGTTCAGCGGAAGATGAAAAATTCTCCATTCTGCAGAACGGTGTATATGTCTCCATTTTGCGTATCACTGGTAAAGTCTTCGAACAGATACTTGTAACAGAAGGATAAAATTTTCCTTTAATTTGCCTTAATTTAATTTTGTTTGAATTCATCTAAAAATATACTGAGACAAATGTCGCACGTAGTCGTCGAGAAATATATTCCTGTCGCACCACTCCTGAAATAATAAAAATCTTTATCACGTTATGATTGGTTTATTGGTCAATCTTTGACTCATGCTTTATAACGAGTAATAATCATAATACACAAATACGAAATATGTATTTTGTTGTTTGGTGCAATTTCTAATTGATTGTTATTAAATAGCATGTCAGCAGAGATGGGCGAGTCACCACTTTGTGGAGTTTGACTGGCATAACAAACCTGACTCGAGTCAGAGTTAGTTTGTTCCAAAAACAGCTTCCAGCTTCTGTTGTTTTAAGCATTCGTTGCATTTAATCTGTTGAACGTTTACTACGTATTATCTTGTTTGTTTTCTTCTGTGTAACCTGGATCTAGAAATGAGTACTATATTCCAGTCACATAAAAAAACGTTTAAAGTTTAAAAAGATAGAACAAATGTTTCAACAGGCTTCAGCCTGACCCATTTTCGAATATGATATATTTCGTTAAAATACGTGGTGTGACTCATACAAAGAGACAATGGATTTTCGTGACTTGAACAATATTTGTTCAAGTTTCGCATAGAAGAATAAACAGAGAAAACAGTTTTTTGGTGCTTTTATGTCATTTCTGATACTAATCAAAACAATGTATATTTTCTTGTTTCAGATTTCTTCATCATGGCAACTTTAACATTAAAATCATCGATAACAAAAGTCTCTCGTGACAAATCTTCTAGCCCTACTTCATCTCCTCCTCCTTCAAGAAAACGCAAACAAAATTATAATTATCATCAACAACGCTCTCGTTCACCGATACCTGTTGCTCATCAAAATGATGAGAGTAGTGATGAAGAAGGGGAAATTCCTAGACCACCACCAATCACTATTGGAAAACCAAAGACAACCGTTGGTCTAACAGGCGGTCTTTATATGCCACCAGCAAAATTACGTTTATTACAGGTATGAAAACTGGTACAACTTCGACTAAAGCTAGAAGTGAATGTTTGAACTGTTATATTTATTGAATATTAGAGAATTTCGTATTTTTTAGGCGTCTATCACTGATAAATCAAGTCAAGACTATCAACGTTTAGCATGGGAAGCATTAAAAAAAACGATTAATGGTCGTGTAAATAAAATTAACATTTCAAATTTAGTTTTGATTGTACGAGAATTATTTAAAGATAATATTGTTCGTGGACGAGGATTGCTTGCACGTGGTATTATTCAAGCACAAATTGCTTCACCATTTTATACACATGTTTATGCGGCACTTGTCTCTATTATAAATACAAAACTTTCACAAATTGGTGAATTAATTGTTAAACGTTTAATAAGTGCATTTCGTCGAACATATCAACGAAATGATAAAACAAATTGTTTAGCATCTATTCGATTTATTGCACATTTAGTCAATCAAAATGTCGTATGTATTGATTGCGAATTTTTATGTTTAAAAAAAACTAAAGAAAACACTTGTTCAGAGATAAACATCATTGTTTTTCTTACTAAACTATGTGTACAAAACTCGGATATTAGAAAAATGACTATATTGTTGATACTTATTTTTATCGCTTTTAGCTTCATGAAATTGTTGCTTTACAAATATTAATATTATTGTTAGAGAATCCATCAGATGATTCATGTGAATTGGCTATTGGTTTCATCAAAGAATGTGGTAAAAAATTAAGTCAGATATCTCCACGTGGTCTGGATAGTGTATTTTCAACATTAAGAAATTTATTACATGAGTCAACGTTAGATAAACGTACACAATATATGATTGAAGTTTTATTTGCCATTAGAAAAGATCAATTCAAAGATCATCCAATTATTTTGGATGGTCTCGATTTAGTCGAAGAACAGGATCAATTAACACATATGTTAACATTGGATGATCCATGTGATCCAGAGCCAATGTTAGGTAAGTCTATGTTTTTTATTCACGAGAAAAAAACAACAACAATATTCTGTGTACGGAGAAAAGTAGATATGAGTAATAAGTTGATAATATATTCTCTGTTTTCTCATCAAAGTATTAGAAATACCCCGCTCTTCCCTCTTTTTTCATCTTCTTGGCAAATCGAGAGCGAAAGTTCGATTGAATTCAAATTCATACCAGAAGTAGAACATCGAAAAAGAAATCGATATATTTTTGTGCAGAATTTTCGGACATGTTCGTCTATGGATTTGCTGAAAAACTCTAATTTCCATTGAAGTACATTACGACCCTCTGAAAACTTCATTCGATTGGGTTCAAAGTTTTACCACAGATGCTTGGGCCGATATCTCAGAACGGAAATGTTGATTGTTCGTTTTTGATTATTTCTTTCCGATTTACGGAGTTTTCAAAACCCAAATCCTAGATTTCACCTAGGGCTGTTACCAATTTTTATATCTCAAGAAAGAACGCTCAAAAACGAAAATTCGCATTCTAAGATATCGACTCAGGTATCTGTGGTAAAACTTTGGACCCGATCGAATGAAGTTTTCAGAGGATCGTAATGTACTTCAATAGAAACCAGAATGTTTCAGCAAACCCATAGAAGAACATGCTGCACAAAAATACATTGATTTTCTTTTTCGAAATGAATTTGAATGCAATCGGACTTTCGTTCTCGACTTGCCAAGAAGATAAAAAAAGAGGGGGATACTCTTAATCTTAGTCTTTATCGTATTAAATAGTTTTTTCGTCATGTTTATCTTTATTGGAAAATGTAAGTACATATAATCGTGTAATACCGATTGAATATAGATGAACTAGAATAATGAACTAGGGCTAAATATATATACAGTACTAGAAATAGCTTTTGTAATGGGGTCGAACTAATATGAACTATAATACGCCCATGATCACAACTTAACAGTTATATTTTGAAAAATATTTAAACAACATATACGATTATAAATTGTTTAAACATAATTTGACTTCTGCACAGATGGTTCTCTATGATCTTCGAAGCGTACACATGTATTTTTTGCGAAAGTCAACTGTATGTTCATACAATAAGTACCAAAATTATCCAAATAGTTTTAATTTTCTATGCTATTTCTCGATTCGAATAACTGAAAATGATTTTTAACAGTAATTTAGAGAGTTGAAAGAGTTTTCCACCAAATGGTATATAAAGGAAAACTCCAATAAAATTATTGAAGTAAAGTTGCATAATTCAATTACAAATGTTTTTGTAAACAAACTAGTCATACAGAGTAAATATTACTTAGCAAATGAGCGCACGCTTTTATAAGTTGAATGCTGTTCAATAAAAAAATGTTGTGGAGAGCTTGGAGAGAAAACGAAAATATGATGAAATATGACTAACTGTGGCCATAAATTTATGTAACGATATTATAGTTTCTTAGCTAGTTCAAGCATGTAATTTCGATTCACAACTATACAGTTTTAAGCAAAGACTAATTTTGTGTTGTTGGAACAGAATGATATAATAGGAATTATATATTCTCGATTTTGGGTTCTGGTTCAAAAACAGCTTAAAATCACCTGTCATTTTGCAGTTAAGACTTCAGAGTGAAAAAGAGACATTTTTGAAAATTTTAAACTGAATCTTACTTTTTAACTGTGTCGAATTCTTGTTTGAGTAAAAATTGCATTCTTGAACTGTCTGGGAAAAAACTATAATGCTGTTATTTGAGTCAAATATCTTGAAATTTTACTGATGAACTTTAACAATGGTGAAAGACTTTCAATAGAATTACCTTCGTGCACGATTATTTTGTATAAAAATGTTCCTTTTTTTAATTATTGTCAATCAAACATTTGAGAATATTCAGGCGCTTTTTGTTTTAAATTAAATATTAAATTCATTCTTGCTTTCATTTTAATCTTTCTCACACACACACATATACATATTTACATTCTATCTTTGTTCATGGATAAAAATTCTTTTAATTTTCGAACATTTTTAATAACTAGCTGGATAATAATTACATTTATTGATATTTTATTTCGTCTTTCTCTATCTATTTGGTTTACAGAATGGTTTCTTTTAATCATATTATTATTATGTATCATTGTACAAATAGGATTTATTATTTGTTTATTTAAAAAACGTTATTTAAAAATTGCTACTAGTACACTAACCAGTTTAACTTGTCTATTTTTTATTTATGCTATTTATGGTACAATATATTCATCTCGTGTACGTAATGATTTTGAAAAATATGTTTATGAAAAAAAATCATCAAAATATTTTGATCGTCTATTATTTCTTCCATTCATATTATGCTGTCTTATTGATGATTATAATCAAGATACAGCATTTTCAACAACAATAATTCCTTATGGTAATTTTCAAATTATTCATACATCAGATCCAATTTTCTATGAAATTCGACAAAAAAAAATTTATAATTTTTTTCATGAAAAATATCATACATTTAATTATCAAGCATGTTCAAATTGGATGGAAGAATTGCATACTATGAAAGGTTGTTGGGAAGATATAAAATATTTGACAACAGCAATATTTACTATAATACCATGGTTTATAGTTCTATTTCGATTTGTTATCACGAGTGTTACATGGTTATATGTTATAAAATTTTCAATTAAAGATGAATTATTAGCGATCATACAAACGACAGCACAAGTATCACCAACAAAACAAAGTGAATTAGGTGATAACAATGAACAATAGACGATATATATATATATATAATTTAAATATATTTGTATTTTATACCGATAACTGTTATTGTTGTGTATGTGTGACGATTGTGATCACTATTTTAATAGATTGTTGTTTAATGCATAATACAAATAGCATCTGACGTATTAACTACAGCTATTTCTGACTTCATCTTTTTATTTCAATTATAATTTTCTGTGAAATTTTCGACCAATATCAACACAAAAATCTAGAAAATTGCACTGAAGGAAATGAATTCAACACTGAAACAAATAAATTTATTTTTTCAGTGCAATTTTCTAGATTTTTGTGTTCATACTGATCGAAAATTATACTTTTTAACAAAAAGTAAAATAAAAGTCATCCTGTGATCAAAACTTGGGTCGCATCATTGAACTAGTGCCTATTCGTTTCTAATCGTATTACTATGGTTCATTCTCATATTTCTTCGTGCTATTACAGGATAGATTTTACCTTGATAATCATATCATAACAAAAACTGTTTACCAGCGGTGATACGGAATAACATTTTTTATATGAGTCTACTGCCAGATATTTTTTTTCAACTACGTATTACAAGTGTACAATCGTTTGTTTGTGCATTTGTATTACGTATACAATACGTTCCTCTTTTTCTTCTTATAAAAGAACATGGTGTTTGTTGGGCTCGGGTGTGCATGGATGCTACAGAATAACAATAGCCGATGGCATGCGATCTGTCTGGCAGAGAGCAGCACTGGCAATTTTTTTTATGCTAAGCATGAAGAAGATTATTTATCTATTCATACTCTGTGAAAAAAGAATTCGTATCAGACTAAAAAAGTTTTTGATAACCACCACCATTACGAAATCTTTTTTCCGTTCGGTACGAATTTGATTTCGTACAACAGAAAGAAAATCTTATCTGCAGTGTCTCAGTGCTTGCTAAATGACAGAAAGAATTGCGAAGTAGCTGTGAAAAACACTAAAAGGGTGTGCAGCAAAAAGCATAAATTTTTCACTTACTTTTTATGCATACAACTATTATTGAAAAAATCTTAAATATTTTTCTCAACTATTTGTAGGATGACGTCTATCAGGCATTGTTCCACGTTGTGTAACTGATAATTTTTATTCTATCAGCTGTTGATTTAACAAAAATTCTTTATAAAAAACTGTTGTATTTCAATTTTTGAGTGAAATTATGATAGTAAAAGAACGTACAATAGACGATCAGAATCAGAATAGAGGTACCGTAACGCGTAGATGATATATAGTCGAACGTTGCTATCGAATTATAAATATAATTATATTTAATTTATTCATATTTTCATCATAGACTCCAGTCATATTTTGATGGTTGTACTGGAGTGAAATTTGTAAATAAAAATTTGGTCAGGCAACAATAGTGATGAATAAAATATTTTCGATAATCAATATTAAGTGTGTTTAAAGAATGATTTTTTTGACCAACTAAAATTATTACTCCTTCCACGTTTGTCTAAAAGAATTTTTAGAATTATCTCAGTTTTTTAATTTTGACTTTCAATTCACTATGTCTATCTCATTTAGTATTTCATGCTTTATTTAGTGGTACATTTGAGAGTTTTTCATAATATTTCATTGCTGAGATATTCTTATCTTTTCAAATATGACTATATTTACGCAATACATTAGGTTCTAAAACGTTCAAAATGTTAACTAACAATTCCTCATTTTCTTTGTTTAGATGTTTTCAAATATGATCCAGAATATGAAGAAAATGAAAACAAATATAAACAAATACGAAAACAAATTTTGGATGAATCAGACGGTAAGTGATGAAATATAGTTATTTTGAAAACTTTTTAACCGTTGATGTTGTTGTTTAGCTGATGATAATGATGAATCAAGTGAAGATGAAGATGGAGAAGAAAATGATGGGGAAGAAGAAGAGAGTGAAGACGAAGCGGAAAGTAAGAAAACATGAATCATTATTATTGTCAAACTCACTGATTTTATTATTTTTTAAGAAGAAAAACAGCAGACAATAATTGATCAAACTGAAACAAATTTAGTTACATTACGACGAACGATATATTTGACTATTCAATCAAGTGTCGGAGCTGAAGAATGTGCACATAAATTATTAAAAATGAATTTAAGACCAGGACAAGAGGTAGGACTGACTTTTAGTTCTACTTCTTTAATAAATTATATTTTACCATAACTTTTAGATGGAATTATGTCAAATGATTTTGGATAGTTGTGCTCAACAACGTACCTACGAACGTTTTTTTGGTTTACTTGGACAAGTATGTATTCATCTACTCTTTTTTTTTGCCTATTTTCACTCATTAATCTGTCTTTATTTCCTTTATTTAGCGTTTTTGTTTATTGAAAAAGGAATATATTGAATGTTTTGAAAAAGTATTTCAAGATCAATATGATATCGTTCATCGTTTAGAAAATGTTAAATTACGAAATGTTGCCAAATTTTTTGCACATCTATTATATACGGATGCCATTTCCTGGGGTGTAAGTATTTCTCAATATTTAACTGGATGATTACCATCTAAAATATTTGTTTTGAAATATAATTTGTAATTTTGTTCTTATTTACTAGGTATTACGCTGTATTCGTTTAACCGAAGAAGATACGACGTCATCAAGTCGTGTTTATATAAAAAATTTATTTTTGGAATTAGTAGAATTTTTGGGTTTAACAAAATTGAATAATCGTCTAAAAGATCCGTATGTATTCATTTATTTTGATATTTAAAAAAAACGATTTATATCTATGATTTTGCCATTTGTTGCTTGTTTAGAACGTTAACCGAATATTTTGAGGGTATATTTCCACGTGATAATACAAAAAATACAAGATTTTCGATCAATTTTTTTACATCCATTGGTCTTGGAGGCCTAACGTAAGTAAAACTATAACTCGTCAGACATTTTTGACTATTTAAATATATACGTTGATTGGGATGTACACCTCAGACAATTATTAAATAAGTTTTAGTATTTTTTTAGTGATGAACTTCGTGATTTTCTTCGTACAAATACGTCTGCCGTTCAAGATCAACAACAGCAACCGAAAGACGATGTGGTAGATGATGATGACGATGATGATGATGGTAACGATGTGTTAGAATTTCATCGAAAATTACAACAAATGAAAATGGCTACGGCTGGTCGTGAGGGACGAGAAAGAACACTGCCATCACAACGTTCAAATCAAAAATCACCATCACCTCAACGGAAGAAAAAAGATGAAAAACATTCATCACTAACAACAAAAAAAATATCTCGACACGATGATAAACAAAAGAAAAAGCGTCGAAAACAATCGGTTACATCGTCAAGTTCAAGTTCAACATCATCATCGTCGCCATCACCGTCGCCAGAACGACGAATGAAAAAGAAAAAAGACAAAAGTAAACGAAATGAATCTAGAAGAAAATGATGTTATACAATACAATTTTGTACACTCTCTTTCTCTCTTTTGTTTGTAAACAATTGATATCGATATTTTATTACATGTTGTAGTTGTTCTTGTATGAGAAACAAAATAAACTTTTTACTCTTCTGTATTTGTTTGTATATTCAAAGAATTTCGGATTGTACTTTATTATAAAAAAAATATGATATCGATTTTCTCTTTTAACAGTTACATTAACTCGATACATAGATTATATTGGTGGTGCACGTTTTTTGTTTTCTCACATTTATTTTGTTTAGAGAGTTAAGAATTATCTTTTCAGAAGAACTAGTTCAGAGATGGAGAACTTCAGTTAAGTTTAACTTCAACTTCGTCAAGAATATTTTTATCTTGTTTCGTTTTCGTCTCCATTATTTTACTAGCAGTTATTTATTTCGCTTTTGTCTACAACAGTGTGCATGATTATAGTCATTTTAACACTTTCACTGCCGTATACGTCGTATGACGTATTCACTAGTCGCCGTTGGCAAATACGTCGTCCGACGTATTCACGTCTTCGCTCAAAGATTTTTTTCAAAGATTCTTTTGTGCAATAGCTTGAAAACATCTTCCAAACAGGAAAAAATGCCTGGCGTTGAGGATTAATCCCCTATTTGAAACGCCCGGCAGTGAAAGTGTTAATAATATTAATTTTGAAACGCGTACTTTTTCTCATTCTATATTGATAAGACAGAAAAAGGAAATCGTTTTGAGAAAGCACTTTCTCTATCAACGCTGTCTATAGAATGAAAATTACTGATATGCTGTAATAACAAAAGCAAAAAAATATATTCAAGTTGTGAACATTTCGATCTGAAGTTGTGAAGTTGAAGTTGCAAAAATCTGAAATGAACTCTAATCTCACTAAAGAAACGCTCTACTCTCAGTTAAGAGTTGTTCCATCTCTGAATTAATATTATGTTTGAGACGTTCTAGTCTTTTCATATTATCTGTTTATTACGTTCAAAAAGCTAAATTTTACTTTGTGAAAAGACGTAGTTTTCATCAAAAAAACTAGTTTATAGCTCTTCCACCTAGTTTTCCGACACATCGTTGTACATGAAAAAATCTCGATAGAATAATTCATGTAACAGTTGCGTTCCTTTTATTAAAATTTATAGAATGACAGCAGGACAATGGTAAAATTTCTAAATGATAATCGCCTTGACCAAGTAAATTACAAGGCTATGGTATGGTTAAAAATTGTCTTATCTCTTAATTATATGAAACATAAAGGATAAGTAGATGAAAGTGAAGAGAAATGAAACAGGTATGCTTGTCTTTTCAAATGAAAATGAAATCTTCTCCAGTAGTTTGTTATAACAAGAAGAAAACTAATGTCTACCTCTTCTTGTTGTATTCGAATAAGATGTATTAGGTGATGTTGTTTCATTTTATAGCTCGTATACTAATGAAAATGAGTAGATCAATCTGAAACCTATTACGGTAAGTGACGAGACCCATTTCATCATCAGTTATAATATTCCAATCGTTATCTGAATCTAATTCATTCTGAAAACTCTTGCTGCTGCCATTAATTACCATAAAAAATTCGTTTGTAATTAGAATAAAAAAAAATTGCCAATGAAGAATGAAGAATGAAAACCTCATTATAGCGTTTTTGCTGCTAAACATTTCCATAGACTTTATTTCCTCTGATAAAAATCTCGTTTATCTTGTTTTAGATTAAAATATTCGATATCTCATCATGAAGATGATTGGATTATTATTATTAGCAGTTACTTTGTGTAAGTTTAAGCTCTTAATAGACGATGTGTTGATGTTTAAATTTTCGACAATTTTTTAGTTTGTACTCCATCGAGTTCAAGTCCATTAATTAAATTAGATGAATTACCAAAGACATATCATGTTCGAGGAATTATTCAGTTGCCATACGCTGAAATCAATGAGCCATTTGAAGCTTGGGGTAGGTTTATAAACTTCATACATCCGTTGTGTTTCTATTTAATGCATTTTAGCCTATTATCTGTCCAAAAGTTTAGTGATTGTGATCATTTTTTGAATAACTTTTGATAGGAAATAGTTAGAGAATTACAGTTTTTGCCATTCAAAGAGAAAACTTAATCTTTAACACTGGAACGCCCGTAGCGGTCATTTTGTCCCACAAAAATTATTTTTTGCAGAATTTTTAATTCATTTTTTAATTCAGAACCATTTTTAAGTATAAAATTTTAAAAGAAAAAAGTAACGGTCAAAATGACCGCTTTGGACGTTCTAGGTCATGAAAATTTCCGGATGTTTTAGTGTTAAAAAACTTCTTCGATAGTAAGTTTTTCAGAAGATCCCTGGAAAAACAATCTTGTACCTTCAAAGATCGAGATTGAAACATTTTCGTTCTTACATGTGTAGATAATCCAAAGCGTCTTCGTAATAATAACAACATTTCGATCTGTTGTTTCGTCGTAGCAACCGATTTTCTGGAAGCACAGGTCTCTTATGAGTTAACCTATGAAAATTTCACAGATGACGAGAACGTAGGTAATCGACTATGCTGAGTCTCGTAGCAATGTATATTTTCATTAAAAAATTTAAAATAGAAACTGACCATATTGTAGTTCTGGGTTTATCAACGTGTAAAGCAGCCAAAATAGATGATATTTTAAAATGTTTTGAACCAATTCCGAATGGGTTAGGAAGTTTTCATTCGCAAGTTTCATTTAAGCTCTATCAGAATTTATTCACAAAATTGTTACGACCATTCAGCTTTTGGACAAACCACAGTTAGTCATGGTATTGGACAATAGATCAAACTAGCTGTTTTTAGATTATTTTTCGCCTATGATACAGCTAATAGCGTTTGTTCAGTCAGACTTTTGCACGACTATCTTCACTCTTAATGAGTCATGGTCTTTTTCAATATTTTAGTTGATAATACACAAGGATATTCAAGAATTGATTATTACAAAGGTACGAACACCACAATTTCATCAGATACTAGAAATTAATTATGAACTTGAAATGTTAAAAAATATCTCTGAATATTTTACCATTGATTTTAAACTTTATAAATTTTACTTCATCGTTAGAAGATATGTATTCTATTTTCATTTACAAGGATTTTGCTACGTACTCGCAAAGAGACTCAACTCCTTAGATTACTTACATATTACAGTGATTTTTTTCTCTCAGATTGATATACACTACCTATTTAAGGTGTTGCCAAAACTATACAGAAAAAAGGTCAAGGTGAGGGAGATTTTGGTATTAATTATAAAATTGTGCCTATGTCTGGTAAGTATTTTAACATAAAATACTTTTATTGTTATTAATACTATCTCTCCCATTTAGATGAACAAGTGTTAAATAAAATAAGTTGTTTTCAAGCAAATGGTACTCAAGAAGATCTAGTTGATTTGCAACAAGCATTTCCAGATATGGACTCATTTGAAGTATATATATGATTTTATAATTAGCAAACATTTTACAAATTTAATTTTATTTCTAGTATATGGGTTTGGCTGATTGGCGTGGTGTTCAATGCAAAATGTATCAATCAATAGATCAAACAGGTGATAAACGTAGTACTTATACGTATTATATAAATGCTGAAAATAATCACCCTATTCACTATGAAATGTTTGGATACGACACACTAATCGGATCACATTTTGATAAATATTACATTGATTATTTCAATTATGATGAAGACAAAATTGATGAAAAAATATTTCAAATTACTGATAGTAAGTGATTCAAAATAGTATTAATTACCTATGTATTTTTATTATTTACTTGTATTTAGGTATGAAATGTACGGGATTTCCCGGACCTGGTGATGAACATCGTGTATTGTTTAATCCTATGTCAGAGTATATAAATCATCATGGCTCGTATGAAGACCATGCCGAACAGTCGTTTGATACATTTAAAAAACACCATAATAAAAAATATAAAGACACAAAAGAACATCGACAACGATTAGCTACGTACAGACACAATATGAGGTGAATAAAGCTGAATTATCAGTATAAATAGTTTTAAACGGACGATTGATGTGTTTCTCATTGTTTAGATATGTGAATGCTAAAAATCGTGCTGGTTTAACATATAAAATGCGTTTAAATCATTTGGCTGACCGTACAGATGACGAATTAAAAGTATTAAGAGGAAAACGTCATTCAAAAGGCTACAATGGCGGTTTACCATTCAGAAAAAACTTAATAAATAAAAATATTCCAGAATCTATTGATTGGCGTATTATGGGTGCAGTAACGCCAGTGAAAGATCAAGGCATTTGTGGTTCTTGTTGGAGTTTTGGCACCACGGGAGCATTAGAAGGCGCTTGTAAGTTATTTATTTGATTGTCTGAGAATAGCCGATAATTGATTGCTACAATCAACTGATCCTTTTCACGTTCACAAATACTTCTCTTTTTATAATATAAGTCAAACAATTATTTTTAATGTTTTAGATTTTGTTAAAGTAAGTACAATAAAAATAAAAGCGTGAGAGAAAGTCTTTTGAATCTGATGAGAAAGTGTATCTTTAGCATGGTGTTATGGCTGATTTATCGGAACAAGATCTTATCGATTGTTCATGGGGATTTGGCAATAATGGTTGCGACGGTGGTGAAGATTTTAGAGCATATCAATACATTATGAAACATGGAGGAATTGCATTGGAAGAGGCCTATGGACCCTATTTACAACAGGTATGAAGAAAAAACAGATTCATTTTGAGTATAAGTATCTGGCTGTGTGCGTTTTCGTAGGATGGTTTTTGTCATCATGATAATTCAACAAAAGGTGCAAAAATTTTGGGTTATGTAAATATTACCGAAGGTGACGAACAAGCATTAAAAATCGCACTTGCAAATAAAGGACCAGTATCAGTTGGTAAGTGAAAAAAAGTTATTTTGAAACACAGCTTTTCTCATTATCACATATCTTTATTTTCTCTCATTTTAGGAATCGACGCCGCTCATAAAACATTTGTGTTTTATTCATCAGGTGTATATTATGAGCCAGATTGTGGTATGTATGTGATAAATGTGATCTCTCCTTTTATTTGTGATATATTTTGTACTTACAGGAAGTTCGGAAGAAGCGTTAGATCATGCCGTATTAGCCGTCGGTTATGGAACATTGGCCGGTGAAGATTATTGGCTTGTTAAAAATTCATGGAGTACATACTGGGGAAATGATGTAAGTTTTCTTTTAACCATAAAGAACCAAATTTTGTTTTCTAATCACTTATTTTAAGTATATGTTTATTCTTCGTTTAGGGTTATGTTCTTATGTCAAGAAAAAACAATAATTGTGGAGTGGCAACAGCGGCAACCTATGTGATAATTGCTTAAGTTTTATACTTATATTATTCTAGCTAACTATAAAATGAGATTCAAATTTTATTTCTGTTGTAAAAATATTTTGTGCAATATCATTTGTTTTTAACTTCTTTTTATCTTCCAATGGCACAAAGTGTTTTTTTTTCTTTCTTTCTTAAACAAAGTGTGATACAATCGCTTGCTCAACTCTGTTCATTCTTAAAAATAAACTTTTCTAAGTTTTTTAAAAAAAGACTGGCCGATATATTATTTGATTTGATTATACACTTCAGTTTCTATACAAACAAAGGAGATTATCAGTTGTTCATCATAATAGATTGAAAAAATCTTCCATTTTCATCCCATAAATTCACTTAATCACCAAAAATGTGTTTTATCACTAACTTGATACAAGTTAAATTAAGGATACCTTTTCCCTTGTTATCCTTAGACGTGTGCGCCGCGCCGCTGCCGATGGATTACTAAGATTTTTGGCCCCACCGCCGAAGATGTCAAACGTTTCTGAAGTTCCTCGCCACCGCCGCTGATGGATAATTTTTTGAGGATTTTTGGCGCCGCACCGAAGTTTTTTGGAGGTCCTCACCGTACAAACTTGTTTTAGCCTCATTATTTTGATTGAAAATAAATTAAAATAAAAGAAGAAATTGACAATGGATCTTGGCTTAAACTAAGTTTGGTATTCAAATCTGATTGCGGTCCTCCGCTGACGATCCAAAGTTTTAAATAATCTTTTATCCTCCGCCGCCAAAGGCGGAAAACTTTATAACAAGGCTCTGCCGCCGCACCCTGTCTCATGTTCTGATTTCTTTTGAAAACTATTTAAAATATGCTGAAAATTTTTTGTAACAATTTTTTTGATTTTTGATTTTAAAGTCCTTCTGACAATGAAAGTTGAAATTGGAGACGATTACAAAAAGTTCAGAACTTGAGTTTGGATGTAAAGTAACTGATATCAACAAACTTAAGAAATAAACTTTGTCCATAATGAAATAAACAACCCTGAACAGTAACACTTGGGTAATATTTAGTGAATACATTAGAAACACCCCATTCAAAATCAATTGTAATCGTTCGTAATCTGATAGCCAACTGGAATTCGGACATTTTTCTGAATATCATTGATTGTCTCAATGACATCGTTCTTTTCAATGAACGTCTTTAGTTCTTCAATTAAATCCTTCTAAACCGGCTTCATTGTCTTGTCATTCAGATTGTCGATGATTGTGTCAAGGGCTCTAGTAACGGCATATGCACCAAAATGTGTTTTATCACTAACTTGATACAAGTTAAATTAAGGATACCTTTTCCCTTGTTATCCTTAGACCTGTGCGCCGCGCCGCTGCCGATGGGGATTACTAAGATTTTCGGCCCCACCGCCGAAGATGTCAAACGTTTCTGAAGTTCCTCGCCGCCGCCGCTGGATAATTTTTTGAATTATGAATTATGAATTTTGAAAATTTTATAACAAGGCTCTGCCGCCGCCGATTTTCCGACCGATGCACAGGTCTAGTCATCTTGTAGAAAGCAAGGACCGCTCAGTACAAATTGATACCACCGACACTTCACACCCTATCGCGCCATTTTTTCGAGGAGTCGAAGTGTTTGCATTCAGACCATCAGTGTTTCCTGCATTACAGACAGGTCATTTTTATGTCATTAGACCGGTTATTTTTTGCAAGACATTTGCGACGATGCTCATATCTGCGCGAGAAACCGTTGAAAAATTTTGAAAGTGTGAACATGGTCCATTAGACTAAGTATAAGAAAAAACCTTGGAAGCAGTGAAAACAAAAAACATTAACGAAGCTACAAAAATTGACGTTTTTCAAGCTGTTGAAAAAATTTAACAGACTCAATTTTCTTCAAAGAGGTTGTAAAACGCTGAGAGTAGTTAGTCTTATTTTGCAGAACAGACTTTCCACTACATCAGGCTGTGTTCAATTCAGTATAAAAGATTTTGTTGAAAAAAGAGGTGATTCCTTAAATAATGAAAAAAACACGATCTGTTGGGATAAGAACTGATGAACATAGAATAGATAATAAAATATCACAACTCGTTGAAGAATTTAGTGATCAAAAGTACATTTTACCGTTATTCATTCTTACTATAAATCTTAGTTTTCGTACTTTTTCAACTTTTTTTCCCATGTTAGAAGTTGGATAGCTGAATAACTTCTAATTATTCTAAAAGTCTGTTTGTTGCATCGTTTGATTCTAAAATATGGCTTTATTTATTTATTTTAAACAAAATTTCAAAATAATAAACTAATACGTATTATTAAAAGTTACGGTAAAGAATCAAAATCAATAATTGACGGGCACATATTACAACAAGGCGGTGAACCACATTGTAAACACCATTGACAATTCCGGCCATTACTAAAAATTTCATAATTTTTCTCTGTAAGACTGCCAAACGCAAGTTGAATCACAAATAAAGCTATGCTCCATAGAAAATATTTTGCGTTCAACATTAGTCGAAAGTCGTTGTTTATACGATAAATGAATGAAATGGTCAAAAATTAAATAATCGTAGTGACATATTAATCACAACCTTGTTGCTCGATCAAGCATCCATCTATTTTATCATTGATTTGGAGGATAACCTAACGTATTGGTTAAATACTTCATAGCAGAAAATGAGCGTCGAAATTCTAGTTTGTTCTACTATTTACGACCCATCTTTAACATTCAAAAACTCAGCCATTAAAAGAGTTAGATTGCAGACGAATAAACTTGAGACCGACAATAAACTCAACTGAGTTCATGGAAAAAGACTTCAATGTTTTATAGGATGTAAATTTAAAACCTGAAAATAAAATGCTTTAAATCTCGAATGATAAAATTTTAACGAGAAACCCGTGAAAGATTCTGATCACAAGAAATAAAGTTTTTATACTAAAGTCATTGATTAGATAACGGGAAGAAAAGCTAATTAACCTTGTTTTAAGAAAACATATTTTCGTAAGCTCCATCAGAAATGAACTATGAAAAAAATGAGTTACTGTGAATATAAATAACGGGCATTAACGGTTTTGAAGAGCAGAAAATTGGCTTTCTTCCGAATCTTGAACGAATTCTTTAAGCTTTATTTAATGGTGATAGCTGAAAAATAGAAAAACATATCACCGATAAAAAAAATTAAAGTTTGTTTAGAGTTAAAGAAAAGTGCCTTTTCGTATTCAGCACACTTGATAACTTGGAAAATTTTCTATTTTTAGCGAGGGGTACCGCCAAAAAGTTAAGAAAAATTTTCAAACAAATTGACGCAGAAAAATCTCCCTGGTAAAATTATACAATTTTGAAAATTTTTCTTAACTGTTTGGCGGTACCCCTCGCTAAAAATAGAAAATTTTCCAGGTTATCAAGTATGCTGAATACGAAAAAGTATTTTTCTTTAACTCTAAACAAACTTTAATTTATTGTCGGTGATATGCAACATGTTTTATGTTCCATTATTGTTTATTTGGAACAATGGCTGCACCTGGGGGAGCATAATCAACGCGATTTTCTGCTTTTTTCGCCTTATCGATATTGATTGTGGCAGTCCTATTTAGAACGCTCGTTGGTGAGAGAGAAAATTTCATGTGAACAATCTAAGCAAATGCAAATCTTTCAGGTACTCCTCCACATGGCTGTCTTCAGCGAAAGTGCATAACTCTCTTCAATTTTATATATTACTGAAGTAGCCATAGTTGTAAACAATGTGCCCCTATGCTATATTATGAGTCTAATTCATATTGTGGACATTAGTTTTGTTTATATATTCATATTTTATTCGTTATTCTTATTGTAATTACTTTTGTTATTCAGTGCTAAATAGATTTTAGCAATAAACTAGTGCAGTTGATTCTTTTTTGACCTAAAACTGAAGCAGAAAAATCCCGATCGCTTCCATTTTCTGCTTTCATTTTTACATACGCTATTTTCTTTCAACGCTTCGTCTTCTAAATACGTGATTGCATGATTCTAGATCGTGTTAGAGCCGATATGGTACAGAATAGTCCCAGCCCATTTGAAGTAAGTAGTAGATGAGGATGGTTTATTTATTGCACAATCTGATAGTAAAAAGGAAATATAAATTTCTAAAATTCAATATCTAATACTTGTGAAAGCATCAAGAAGATGAATAAATCGCTTGAGATCCTGAAAAGGACATATGAAATATGATTCCGTTTTTCAGATTATCTTTCGATAAGTCATTAAAGTTGTCGATTCTTTACTGGCTAAAAATCGGTAGAAAAGTCACTAAGAAGAAATATGCATTAGAAGGAAAACATCAAGAAATGTTTAACGCCCTGTTTTTGTTTCATTTTTAGGTTGGTCGCGCTTTCGTTCATCAATATTATACTTTACTCCATCAGGCTCCGAATTTATTACATCGGTATGTAATAGAAAACGGACCAAGATAATATGTTATTTTAGCCGTCATTTTCCTTTTATTTTAGATTTTATTCTACAGATAGTACATTTATTCACGGTGGGGTTGATCGACCGGGAAATGTTGAACAACCAGCTGTGGGTCCTCAAGATATTTCACGAAGAATTACAGATTTGAATTTAAGAGATTGTCATGCCAAAATTAGACAGGTTGATTCACATCCAACAATTGGCGATGGGGTCGTTGTTCAGGTAAAAAGAAATCAAAGAATGCAAGCCAGCTGCTTATGTAGTCGATAGTTTATAATTCAGTTTAACACGGTTTTTTTGCAGGTCACAGGTGAATTATCGAATGGTGGTGAGCCAATGCGTCGTTTTATGCAAACATTTGTATTAGCTCCACGTTCACCAAAAAAATATTATGTTCAAAATGATATATTTCGTTATCAAGATGAAGTTTTTGATGACCAGTCTGACGACGACAGAGAATCAACAAATTTTGGTGAAAATTCTATAACAGTACGTATGCACCTCAGCCGTCCCAGAGTTTTTCTCGAGAGCATTATATGATTCAGTAGTCGAAGTCAGACAGTTAGCTTTTGACATTCTTTACATGCATTTTAAAAGTTGAAGACTAACATTTTTACTCACTTGTATCTCTTGTATGTCATGTTACGTGTTTTGCTCTATAGGACAAAGTATCAATAGCTGGTTCCACTCATATGCAAGCATCTACATCACAACAACAAACTCAACAATCATCACAACAAGATCAGCAACCACCAACATCATCGTCAACGGGAGTTCATCAAGTTCTGTCACCTCGAACACAGCAATCATCAACATCCTCTTATCCTGGCACTGCACAAACGGCAGCCACAGAGTCCTTACCTCCTAGAGAAACTACACAGCATCAGGTTGAAAATGTCAGCAATACTACCGGTGATTCAAATGTTGCGTAAGTGGAATATTATCAGTCAATTAGAGAATAAAGAAAGGCTGCATTCAGTTCTTTTATTGGCTAATATCTTATCAGTTGCTAGAACATCTTCCAGGTAGTGGTTTTAAGAATAATCGATAAATAGGCACTAAATCGCACACAGAAGTTTCTATTTACTGCATGAGCAAAACGGCAGTCAGTCCAAAATGTTTCATTTTCGTGTGTTATATTTGTTAGAGAATATCTGAGGTTTGATCATTCTTTTTCTTAAATATTTTTCTTTTTAGTAATGGTTTAACTATCGACGAAGAAGGCTCGTATGATGCCGCTGATCATCAGTCGACATTAGATAACCACAGTCAAGATCAACAATCAGGAGTTCAAGATCAACAACAGCATATTCCAGACACACTGCCAACAGCTAGTCAACAACCACAAAAACAAACCACTACACCAGAATCACACAGTACGTCAACAAATTTCCAATGATTGAGTACAGATTTCCAATGAGCCTTCTGTAGGTCTGGTGTCTTAGCTCAGCTATGGCCCATGAGCTGAATAATTGTTGCGTTCCCTTTGGTAAACATAAGCCGCTATCACTTTTGCTTCTCACGTTTCAGCATCTTACGCTGGCGTTGTAACAAAATCGAATCCTCCTTTGTCTTCAACTACAACAAGCGCTCCACTCGCACGTACACAACCAACTAATGTTCCACCTTCATCCTCTACTGGTGTTCGTCCTCCCGCACAATCCAATCAACAACAATTGTCGCAACAACCAACATCAAGAGGTCAACAGAATTCAGGTAATGGTAGCGGCGGTTTTACTCGTCCATCAACCACTATTCCCCCATCAAATCAACAACAAGCACGTCGTGGAAATGACTACGGTGGTGGACGAAATTTTTATCCTCCTCGTCAAGGACAACAAATCGGCCGATGGTCAGGTGATGGCCAAGATGATAGTCCAGATAGACGAGGTAGTGGAGGAGGAAATAGACGAACATTAACACCAAACGAAAATCAAGTTTTTGTCGGATCATTACCACCCGATTTTACAGCTGACATTCTACGAGATTTTTTTAGTGGTTATGGACCAGTTGTGGATGTTAGAATATTTTCACCACAAAATGCTGAAAAAAAGGTATGCTCATGTTACAAAATCAATTTAAACTATTAACATGTTTATTTTTAGAATTTTGGCTTTGTTGTATTTGAAGATTCAAAACCGGCTCAAAAAGTTTTAGAACAACAGCATGTCACGTGTAAAGGTTACCGTTTGAATGTTGAAGAAAAAACTCAAAAAAAAACCGCAAATCAGTATGGAGGTACGCGTATTGGACGTAATCGACCATCGTTTCGTGGATCGGCCACGGGTACCGGTACTTTAGGACGAAATAATAATGCAAATTCTAATTCGATAAGACCGGGTAGTGGAAATTTGAAAAATGGATCAGGAGGGACTAGTTCAGAGGGACAACAAAATGATGAAAATTTATCAGACAATTATAACGAACAACAATATCAAAAATAACGAACGATAATGACGAGAGCGGACCACTTTAAAGAAATGTATCGATCTCTACACACAAAGACAAATGAGTAGCAACAATAACAATGACAGCGAACAAACAATTCGACATTTTTCTAAAAAATAAATATGTTTTGATTGTTTACTGTAGATAAATGTATGCTTTTTCTCTCTATCAGCTGAAGTTTAGATAAGGGTGAGGGTGTGTGGTAAAATGTTTCTACGTGCTGAATCTGGTACTGATTTTTTATTTTCTTCCGTAGATACGCAACCTAACTTCTTCGAAGATACACTCTTTTCCTTCCAAGTAGATAAAGGTTTTCTTGTCGGGCATGATTTCCTTGACACTTAGTCAGATTTTACACGTTTTTTGTCCTGTATTGACTACGTGTGACGAACCTAAACATAATCAATCACTTAGAATATTTTCTTAATCAAGATGCGAACAGTTTATCATGACAAAGAATGTAGCAGTGTCCTTTCTACCCATTCGTTCCTCGCAATGTGTTTGTTTCACTTTCGTTTGTTGTTGTTGCACTCTATCTTTATTTGTTCTTTTTTATAATGTTTTTTCTGATTCTTCTTTTGTTTGTTATTCACACACATACACGCACCTGTTTTTGTTTGTTTTTTTTGCTTCATCGTCATTTGTCTTTCAGATGTTTTTTTTGCGTGTATTTTGAAAAAAAAGAGCAAATTACTACATCACACTACACTTTTGTTTTCATACTACTATTCGCCTTTTTTCTTCCTCTATCTTTATCTGTTTTTTTTCTACAACAAAAAAAGAAAGTTTTTTTGTTGGAGAAACCGAGAAGAAAATAGATAAACTAAAAAAATCGCACATCAAAAATATGATGATTTATGACTGAGACGCATTGAATGATACGTTGGGATAGAACATGAAAAATTTAATATAGCTCTAATTAAAACGTACTCATAGCAGTAGCTTGTTGCAATGTCTTTCGTAATTGTTATTCTTTTATTTTCCATATTGAAATACTCTTGCGAAAATCGACACAGATTTATAATTAAAGTATTGGTAAATTTTGATAATTGAAGTTAGTAAATCTATATTTCAACCATATCAGTTGTTAACAGACAGCTAAGCGGTTAGAGCTAAGGTTATACCATACTAATAAAAGTAAATCATCAGTGTTTAATTGACTTTTTTTCTGATTAATTTAGTTTCTCAAACATAGAACCTGGTTATTTTTTGTTTAGAAACATTATTTTTTTACTCTAATCTCATTTTATTAACCGAGATTGAAGACGAGTTTTGCAGATCAGGATACTTCGTTTCATTCACTCTTTATCCCGTGTTATGACCGTTTTTAGGCCGTCTTGGGTATATATTTTGCCTGTGAGAAATTTTATTTATTGCTAAAAACATACGTCTTTTTTAATAATTAGTTTTCAAATTTGGTAGTGTCATTCTACAAATTAACAAAACATGTATGCGTGCGTGTGAACGTTTGTATTATTTCCTATGCATGATAGATGTGTTTGAAGAATTAATTCCGTCCGTTTTGCGTTTATTTGTTTGTTTTCTTAAGCCGAAACGTAATTTTTTGTTTGTTTTTTTTGGGTGTGTGGTAGTACATTGTGCTCAAGATTATTTTTCTTGTTGTTGTTGCTGTTGTTTTTTCTTTGATCACTACAAATGAATTATCGTTCAAGATAATTTTTGCTCAAGTATCTATACATCGTTTTTGTGTTCTTATTCTCGCTCCGTTTATTTATTGTCTCCTTGCCTATTTTTCTTCAAACAGGTGTGGTTTAAGTTTTCTTTTGTTCTTACTCTTGTAGCACAAAAACACAAAAAGACAATATTAAATGCTTGTTATGTATTCACCAAAAAATAAAATGGAGTACCGATAATTCATGTTTTTTGTTTTTATATGAATGTGTCTCATTTGAGAATTTCACAACATAGTCAGATGAGCAGATTGAATAAATAACTACTGAAATACTGATTAAAATTTTAAATTTACGGCTATTCTCTAAAGAATCCTTTGAAATCAAAAACATATGGAAATAAAATTTTTTACTTTTTTAACCTTGTCAACATACAGATCAAATATAACTGAGTATTTTCAAGCAGCTTCGTGGGATTTTAATCGAGATGTGAGTTGTGTATTACATTACGCTCATAGCTAGAATTACAGTGTTTTCTTAAAACTTTTTCTAAAACTTAACAATACTACGAAATTGTACGTCTAGACAACAATGAATAAAGACACTAGGTTTGCGTGATGGCGTGTACGACACTCTGGATTAACGTTTTCAAAAGGTATCCTTAGTATCTATATATATATATTTCTCATACGATCCAGGAAGATAGAGCTCTGTTCCATCAGCTAAAACTCCGTTCTGCAGACAAAAACTAACGTCCAGTCACTGTTAGATGTCAGATCTTACTATAGAAACCTCACTTAAAAAAAAACGAAAAAATATATGATAATCTATACCATCTAATCCACCGTAAAATCTGATTGTACTTGATGGATAAATCAGCTTAGATTGAATGGGATGTCTGGTCTACATTACACGCTGTCATCAGAAACACCACTCCATATGGTCAAATTCTCGTATTTTCTCTATCTGACAAATGAATTTTAAAGACGTTGAACATAATGTAAGCTTTCGTTTCTGAAGGTGACGAAAAAGATTGGGCAACAGTGCCCAAACCGCAATATACTACCCAACAAAAACCTAAAATCTCATGTAATATACTACAGACAAAAAAGATGTAGAGATTCTGCCGAACGATGTGATTGATTTTTGTGCATAAAGCAGTGCCAACAACTGCTGAAAATTTAATTAGGATCGATGCAGATACATAATTGTTGTGGTGCAAATGAGAAATTCATAGATTATTTAGAATAACCTTCGGAACCAACTTGTACAGTGTAGAATGAAAGAAAGCAATAAGCGAAAGCCGTGATGGAACACGACATCGATTTGTGGTTGTTGAGCACAGAGATGATGTTCTAAAATAAGAAATGTAAGAGCTACTTACTATAGCACCATTCATTATTTTCATCAACGATTGTTCATATATGACTTTACACACGCAAAAAAGGAAGAAAAGACATCAAATGTGAAGGAAATCATC